>JAFIDM010102408.1:19387-34256 GCA_023159025.1 Thereuonema tuberculata | reverse complement strand
TAATAGTATTTTGTTTTTTATAAGGATTTGATGTTGATGGTATTCAGTTAGATTTTTAAAATTTATAAAGATTATATTTAGAATTTTATACAAAAATCTGTTAATATTTTTTACCTCTGAATTATTTAGATGAAACCAGCTTAACAAACCATAATCAATAAATGAGTGCACATAAGATTTATGTAACATAATTTTAGTTTTTATAGGGAAAATATCTTTAATATGATAAAACATAAAAAAAGTACTGTTTAATCTTTTTAATGTATAAATATAGTGGTTGTGCCAAGAGAATTTGTTATTTTTTTATAAACTCAAATAAGGTAATAGAATGATTTAAAAAAATTTGGGACAAATTAAAGGGTTACGTAAAATACTCCTGTATTAAACAAGGAAATAGACATGGATTTATATATTTACAATATTTATTTGATATTTTCTATTATTAATATGAGTAATAGCAATTTCTAAATATATTACTTTAGTAAAAATAAAAGAAATTTAATTATAATATGATTAAAAAAAATCATTCATCATCTTTAATAAACTTAATACGTGATTCTTGATAGCAGAAGTTAAAGAGCGCAATAAGCATAGATTGAATATTCGAATAATAAAGAAAGTTTAATGTAACAACGAAAATATACTATTGAATACTTTAAATATATTATGACAAAAAGATATAAAAGGAGTTATTTCTTATTTATTATTGTAATAAACTAATCCTGTATCATAATGTCGTGAGGAAACGACGGTTTTTTATTTAAATAATGAATTATTATTATTTCTTTTCGAACCTGCAATAAGATTTTACAAGGAAAAATTCAATCTTTTTTAATTAAAAAAAGACACCTGTTTCTCGCAGCTGGTAATGATTCACCACAAATTTGCATACGGACGTTCGCAATCAGAGAAAGGCGGGAAGTCGCAACTAAAAAGAGCTGTTTGCCATGAAACACTGTCTTATCTGTTTCCTTCACATTCTCTTATCCGACCACATAAGACAACACACAAAACACGCAGTCAGAGAGTGTTTTTCAGTGTTAAATTCAGTTAGCATTATAAAAGCATGGGCATGGTGGATAGGATAGCCCTCCTGGGATTACCTCTCTCTACCGGCGACAGTGAAGCTAAGTATATTTGGTGTATTAGTTACCAAGACTATTAGTCAGTCATTGAACATTGTAGCTTCCTAAATCAAATAAACAGAACTAAGTAACTGTTAGGACTAGGGAATGGAGACCACCTAAGTAGCAAGTAGTAGATAAGTTACAGACTACCAGAGCTAGTGTCAGGCATGAATTAGGTTTTCGTCGTCGCAGGAACATTACGTTATTCTTGGAACAGGAGTGCGATAGTTCTCAAGGAATTCGGGATGAATTCTTAACGTTCCATTCAGCGGACTTAGATTCAGACAATGGCCGAACTTAGCGCAGTGCAAGAGGTGCAACGGAAGCCGGTAACCAGGTAACCAAAGCAGTTAGAACGCGCAGAAGGGAATCTGAATATTCCTGAACTGTAGGAACTCTCAAATGAACAATCTACATGCAAAATTGCGAAGATAGAAAATAAGACGTTATCCGTCAAAGCTCTTCGTTAAGAGGAGAGACAGGGAAAATTCAACTGTCTCATTTCCGTTTAAAATTATTATTATGGGAGAATCATTGAATAGATGTTTTATTACAGGTGTAATCAGTTTAAGTTATTATATTTGCCAATACCCTTATAGTCATGACTTGATAGTAAAACAGGTCAAACAATTATTATAACTAGGGTATTGTCCGTTAAACTTTGTTTAATTCTTACTCTAACTTAAACTAATTGTTTTGATAGATTTAGAAATTTGTCGTATTAAATGTGCTAAATACCATATTCCAACATAAGAGCGACAAGAAGCTCAGGTTATTGTGTATACAACGATGTTAACTTCACTAGGAGGTGTGATGAAGTAAATGTTTAGATATTTCAAAAAAGATAAGTTTGTTTTGCATTTATTGTCCGATACAGCGCATTTACTGTCGCGATACAGCGTAGGGGTCACCCCTACATCCGGAGGTGATTGAGGAAGCTGGACAACTCTGACGTTTGGATTTCCCTGAAAACAAATTCGAAACATCTCTCAACTTACCTAACCTATAGCTAATCGCCACACACACTTCGCATGGGCGTTCATACATGAGCTAATACTAACTTAATTATTATTTGCTCTTATTTTATCTCAAGCGTAGATATTTATTTGTGATTCTGTTACGGGAATTTTAAACATATGAGATAATTAAATCTTGAATTTTACGAGCATAAAATAGAAAATTATACCATAAAATAAGGGAGAAAAATATTTAACTTAGTATGAGAGCAAGCTGTTAATATGTCAGCAATATTTTTATCACTTTTGACATATTTTCTTTCAACTTCTCCTTTCTTAACTAAATCTTTATATAAAATATTTTATAATTATATACACTGCCTGACAGAGAAATAGCCACAAGATGAAGGAATGCTAAAAAAAAAACGACCAAACTGCATGCTTAGATCGCTCGCTAGAAGTCAAAATGTCCTATCTACAATTTTTATGAATTTCTTATTAACAATTAAATTTAAAACCACCTGAACCTTTTAATATTAAAGACATTCTTCAAAAAAAAAAAATTCACCCTGGAATTAAAATTCCATTTTGTTCTAACTACGAATTTTATGCAGAGCAATAATGTTCTAACTGCAGATTTGCTTTTGAGATTGTTACGATTCTAATATGAGTTTGAATGTTTTATGTGCTTTTGATTTCTTGAATTCTCGGATGTTAGATTGAGATGATTCATTCTTCCTGCTCAGGGATAAAAACAATAGAGATTCAGATGTTTTAGTGTTTGTGCAAAGGAGTGACGAAGATGATAAAGATTCCAATGTTACGTGCATCCTGTTGAAGATGATGATGTCAGGATTAATGAAGCAGCTGATGTCAGCATACAAAATATAAATGCTTCTAAACTATTAAAAAATTCAGGAAACAGCACTCTAATGACAACATTATTATTGAAGTTGCAGAGGCGAAGAAAAGTGATAGACCACGCACGACACGAAAGCATGTTAGGAAACCACAAAATTGGTTCAAAATCCCAAAAATGAAGTAAAGGGACCAACGATTGGCAGAAAATATGTAAAGACTTTTTACTAAACACGCTTGACATTTTGCAACAGATGGTAAATTCGGCTTTTAAAAATGTCACCGTTGGTTTTTCCCCTTCTCCTGCAAAGAAAACTGCATATAATAAAATACCCGATTCATCCATAGAGTTGGTAAAGGATGACATCAATCAGTTTCCTCAAGTGGAGAGCCACTATTCTAAATGGGAATATTTAGAGAGTCTGCTTAGCATTGCAGACATGCATAGTTTGTATACCAAATTGTTGCAATCTAATTTAAAGCCTGTTAGTCGAGCAAGTACAAAGAGGTGCTCAACAGAAGCTTCAATCTGGTATTTCACAAACTGTGGAAGAACCAATGTGGTACCTGCGAGTTATTTCGAGCTCATGAGAAGGCGAACATCCTATCGGAAGCTCAACGAAGTGATCATGAATCACATTTGCAGCGTAAAATGCATGCACATCAATACAAAGCTGACAAAAAGAAAGATGCCAAACTAATGGTATCTGCAACCATTGACTTAGAACAGATTATCCTGTTCCAAAACTTTTCATTGGAGATAGTTTTTATGTTCGAAAGCTAAACACGTATAACTTTACAGTTTTTACTGTTATAGCCAAGATAACTGTTTCTTGTGGACCGAAAACCTAAGTAGTAGAGGTGGCAATGCCATTGATACAACTCTTTGGATTTGGTTAATGGAAGAGAATAGAAAAGGGATAAAGAAAGCAGTTCTCTGTACAGTGCTACCTGTGGCGGTCAAAATCGCAATCATATACTATGTTCCACGTTTATCACCGCTCTGCTTCAAGTCCAAGAAGTTAGAAGTCATTCACCATACATTTTTTGAGGCTGACAATTCTTTCATGAATTGTGACTCTTTGCATACAACAATTTTAGAACTATGAAGGAAAGAAAAGTTGAAGTACCCAGTGACTATCACCATATAATATATAATGCATGTAAAATGTTGCCTTTCATAGTTCATGAAATAAGCCACAAAGATTTTATCAATTGAGAAAAAGTGGAATCTCACATTGCAAAGTCAAGAGCATTCGCAGGCATTGAAACAATGCTTTGGCTTAGATTAGAAAAAGTGATGTGAAAATTACTTTCCTTGAGAAATATCAGTAGAATGTAGTAATTTGACTATTTCCTACAAGAAAACGGGCAACGCTGTTGACTTGGAGCATTTGAAATTATCATTGGCGACTATCAAATGCGATTCGTATTGATGAAGATAAAACAAGTGAATATAATTTTGCGCTAAAGCATAAATGTAAAGACGACCCACAATAATAAAAAAAATTAAAAATAACAAAAAAAGGAATTATAAAAATGTAAAGAAAAAGAAAAATAAATTTGGAAAAAAATAAAAAAACAAAACAAAAAAAACTCGGACATTGGGGAAAAAAGCTTCAGAGGAAAAGAACCCCCCCCCCCCCCAAAAAAAAAAAAACTCTGTACATTTACGGTTTTGAACCGACAACTTTCAAACTAAAATCCCAAACCTGTTCACATCAAGCTACAGCTGACAACTGAAATAAAATAATTGTATTTCTAACATTTAAGCTAATAGTGGAAATTCAATGAAAACAATGCCAACTATCTTGAACATTGGGGGGGGAGGGACATTGGTCCCTGAAAATATCCATTCTATGCTGTTTGGGCCTCTGAACACGATAATGAAGTCAGTTTGTCGATCAGATCTTCCGTTCGGGAGTTGTTTGGGGAGGACAGACATGGATGGACGATTGGACAGAAAACGCAATAGCTACCGATTTTTGTCGCTATCACAATAGCTTCAAAATAGGTGTCAAAAAAGGACTCCTTGGACTCAAGAAATTAATAGCAGTTGATAGACATCCATATCAGTCTATCCGCTGAACAGAAAGTCATTATGCTAGATTATTATTTTTTTTAATTCTTCTTTGTTATTAAATGATGTCACATAATGGTATGTATAAACAAGCGTATATTTTATAGAAAAAATCTTAATCAAAGACCATTAAAACTGCCGGTAACTTACTTAGAACATTCTTGCTGAATTTCTGAAGCATAGTACTTTACAGCAGATTTGTTCTAACTGCAGTTTCATGATCAAATATTGTTATTTGCAAAAAAAATTTTTACCGAAATTTGGACTTCAAACATTCATAATTACGAAGAGTGTTTCACTTGCTGAGCTATATAAATCGATTTTGGTGATTATTTTTAGTCTTTAAACAGAGTTTTCTCAAAACTATCTACTCTGTAGTTAGAACATTTTGGCTCCTAGCCAGCGAGATAGTCAACCATAAGCAATAAAAAATTATTTAATTTTAAGATAGATAAGGCTCCATGGCCTAAAATACAGGATGGTCAATAAGAAGTGGGACCTCCATTTTGGGGGATACATTGCTGAACCCCAGGTGGCATCAGTTCGATGATTTATCCTAAATCTTTACTTTAGCACTTACATTAGAAATATTCTCTAAATCTAAACCATGATTAGAATAATTCCATAATCCTTCTTTTTCTTACTTATATGTAAAATCCAAGTTTCACATTTCCGACCATCGAATATCCTTATGTCCGCCATCTTAAATTCGAATGTATTCGAATAACTCTTAATTCGAGTAAATACTCTTATTCGAGTAAATATTTTATCGTTAATTACATCTTATGCTAAATCTGCGTAAATGATTCAGTTCAATGGCCATAAGCAGTGATGGTTATTTAAACATAAGATAGAATATTCGAATTATAAAGTAAGTTTAATTTTACGACAAATACATATTCGAATTAATATACCATTAAATATGAATTTGATTTAAATGAAGAAATAACTCATTTTCTATAATTTTCATTCTTATTTTATCGCCTATTTACTAATTCAAGTCAACTTATCTTATCTCCATTTGACAATGTTGCCATCGTATTCCAAGTTTCTCTATGGGATGCACTCATTTCTTATATTTCGAGTCATTTATCTTTACATTTATAACCATTCATTGTTCACTTAATCTTTGTAGAAATCATTACAGGAATGCAATCTCATCACAGCATATCATTTCTTTTTACCTTATTATCTCCATATACTTTACTGCTTTCGCCATGGCTTCTGTCTGGTCATCTTCACTTTTATTCCAATTATTATTAACCTCTTTGTTGTAGGCATGAATACACTTTTTTTTCCTTCTTCATTATTGATTTTTCTGCTTTCATTTTATTATCTACAATTCGGTTATAATTAAAACAATTCTTTATTATATCAATTATTATAATAATAATAACATACTCTTATGCTAATAATTTATATCAATTTACAAGAATGCTTAATTTTATTCATTTAAATGTGTATAATATTACTACTTTTTTTCTTATTTGACAACACTTTATACATGTATAATTTAAACCAGGATACTTTTAACCCAAGATACTTTTAACCTCTACTAAATATAACATTAAAAATATTCACGACTGTTTCGGTGATGTCGCCACCCTTCCTTGGTCGCAATGTCTCTAGACATGGTGCCCATGGTGTAGAACTAGCTTCAATAGATGTGCGAGATCTAGAGCGAAAGCGGCAAGCACTAGGGGATGATCTTCAGCAGAATTAGCCGTCTCTATAACTTCATATCACACCTTATCGCCGCGTGTATCTATACTAGGATCTTCTGCTTCAACTCAGAAGTGGAGCTCATCGTTAATCAATACATTCTGACATATAAAGTTCCCATATTTCCTTAGTAGATCCTTTTTCCTACAGCCTCTACCATTAAATATTTCCAACATCACACCAAAATTAAAATGTAAACTACATTTAATATCAAAAAAGCAAATTTTCGAGAAGAAAAGGTCTTCTCTTTTTCAAGCCTTAAATAACAATAAGTTGTGAAGATACGGAAGAAGAACAATATTTCAAATTACATATTCTTTCCGTTTTTTGCTAATCACCCATTATTAGATTGATAACTTCTCGACAAAAAAATAATAACAATACTTTGAAACCAATATCATTTACATAGAATCTTTGTTTTCGTTAACATATTATATGATACGACTTAACAATCTATTTCATTGATTGTAACTTATTATTGCAATTTGTGCACATTTTACCTACAAAACGTTTAGCTAATCTTACGAAATATTCTTCTATTTCAATACTATCATTCTTATTCATATTTTTATTTTGTGTTCCGGATACACATACATTCTATTACTTTTCTTATCTTCGTGTCTTTTTCAGTATATAAAATTTTTACCTCGTTATTAATACAATGGTTTCTCTCCATAATGTTCTGCCACTTCTGATTTATCAATGTAATGCTGTAATACTTTTTCCTAATGCTGTGTAGAAATTCCTGCATTGAATTTCTAACCCTAAATTTTGCGGAGAGACAATTTAATTTTCTCAGTTAGGATAATTAGTTTAGCCTCCGAAGGTCAGCCTTTTTTTCATGTTCTTGAAGCGCAGTCAGCGCATTGTTGTCACGCGAATGCCTTATGACATCCACGAGTTTAATCAAGTGTTGGTTTAATTGTCGCATGAGCCTCGTGAGAATAAATCACGAAAAGATGTTTTTTCTTTGAGTGCCTGCAGGGACTTCAGTTGCATCTCTCACCGATACAAGACGTGAGGAAACTGTTCACGTCCTCGCAAAAAGGAAAACAAGGTGACCGCACATTTTGTGAGTATCGCCAAGACGCGAGGCGAAGAAAACTGTGATGATTATTTTGCCAGGATACGGGGGCAAAAGGAAGCTGTGCCGAAGCAAAGGCAGCGTCGATCATAGACTTGCCGAGGGACAAAGCAAGATATTAATAAAGATCAAGGAAATCGGATGGACCAGGGGTTGAAATACCTTCATCCCAGGGAAAGCAGTTTCAGCGGGAATTTCACCGATGCAGTGATAGGCCTAATAATATGTGAGAAGCCTAACCGGAAAAGTTCGGATTTAGGAAACAATAATCGTCGCAAGTAAAATATATGTAATTCGTTTGGAATCGTCCGACAGCTATAATAAAGCGGTTGTGATTTTAGAAGTTAGTGTCCAGTAACAAAGTACCGAAGTTCAATTCACCCAGGATAGAATTGAACTCGGTGTCAAAGTCTTATACGTGCAAAAAGGAGACTTTGCAAGGATACGAATATGCAAGAGTGGATCGAAGGCATAGACGTCATTGTTCAGAATACCAGTAGCTGTTCGACAGAAGAATATGGCGAACTATTGTAAGTAGAAATTTTCCTTGAACAATTTCATTTATTTCAATGGCAGAAATAGATACAAAATAGTATTTAGTGTCTCAAAGACACCGTATTGGACAGGAAGGATTTTGAGAAACATAATTCCTCGGTGCCTAAATTAGTGACGAACTTTGTTTTACGTGTTTCTTGCGAAAAATAGTGAAATTAAGTTTCCAGAACTTTTGTGATTGCACACATGTGAAGCCGTCGGAGAAAAAAGTGAACTATAATTCCAGTGAACTTTAGCAAATTGTAATTTATATGTGTTTTTAGGAAATAATTTGCTGTCCGAAGTCATGTTGCTGATTGAAAGCAAGTAGCGATAAAACGAAGCCAAGAACTTTGATTTAGTAACATTGATTTATAATATTCATAAATAATTGAATTATTTGTAGGCTTCAGTTTAACAAGCTAGTTATATCTTTTATCATCGAACTAAATCTGTAAAAGACTTCTGTGTTTTGGTGTTATTTGATAAAAGATAGTAAGCACTAATATTTACTCTGCTGATTTATACATATAATTTAATACATATTATTACATGCTGCAACCGTGTTCCATCATTCGCTCCTTCACTGTCCTTTTACTCTTTCCGAAATACAATAAATTGCAATTCTTGCATTCCATTTTGTAAATTATTTCCATTTCGTGTTTCTTATCACTACTATTCAATTTGCAACACAAAATGTTTTTCACTTTGTTGTTATATTCAAAACCAACATTGAAACCAAAAACTTTAGCATACTTCTTTTAAATTAAGATTACTTTTGTTTAAATAAGGTATGAAATATCTTTTGTCATTATTTGTTGTTAACTCTTTTATTTTCAGGGAGTGGTATTTCTTTATAGTTTTATTTAATAACTAAACTTGAATCATCTGCATTTCTGAGGAATAGAAATTGCAAACGGATTTTCATTGAGACTTGACTTCATTTGACTTCAAACTGCACCACAAGATCGATATTTCCTTTGAATCGTGGTGACGTTTCTTGACATTTTAATTTTAATTATTAATGACACAGAAGTTGCATACGAACTTTTCAAATTGAATCCATGGTGCATCGGAAGCGCAGTGCTTCGACTATTTCGTCACGATGTAAATATAATAAAATAATATGTAGTTATTTATAGTCTCATACAATTGGTATTCATAAAACAATTTTTATTTTAAACATATAGTTTATTTATTTTCTTAAATTAAATTGTGTATTTATGAAAATTCTAATGATTTTTGTTTCAAGCTTCAGCTGTATTGATAATATACCGTTATAAGCAAATGTATTAGATGAAGATTATTCCCATTTCAATGCAAAGACGCCACTACATTAATTTTGAATATGAATAAATACTTTGCCCTTTATTCAATGAGAATTAAGAAAAAAATATTTTCCAATCAGAATACGTTTCTATAATTTTAAATGTAAAATTATTAACTTTCTGTAACTTTCAGGAAAAGTTTATTTTGAGTTATCTTATAAACACCCAGTAATAAATTTGCATTGATTGAAAATGTTTTCACAAATTGTTTTTATAAGCACAGATGCTTTTTAAAACTTAAAAAAATTCTTGTTAAAAATGATTAAATAGAATTTTCTTGGAAATCTTGCTTTTTTAGTATGAAGAAAAGCTATCAGATGAAGAATTCAGAAAAGAAATAATTGAAGGTAAGGAATCACTGCTTATTAGTTTTATCATTCTTGGATCTAATAACAAGGATTTTTATAATAACGAGGAAAACAATGAATCAGTTTTCTTCCTCTATAACTGGCTGAACAATTTTAGTGCTGAATAAGCTTTATAGGACGTGGGATCTTTCTTATCCAAAGTACGATACACAGGGTGTTGCAGAATTCCCTCCGGAATTCGGAGGTCTGTAGCTCACAAACTTGATCACATGGGCGAAATCATGGCAGTGAAAAGTTTTCTTTTGTCACATGCCGTTTCTCCACTAGGAAGAAGTAATGTGGAAACATGTCGTTTTCAGGCGAACAGAAATCATTTTGTGTTCTGCAACTCCCAAAACCGAGTCAATTGTAAGAGTGCAACGTGGTTTGAGAACCAAGTATCATACAAAACCACCGACGGTCAAAACAATAACAGTGTATAGGAAATTAGAGGAGAAGGGCTGTTTGTGTGCCTCAAAATGAACAGGCAGGCCAGGACTATCGCCTGTGACTGGGAACCTCGTACGAGAATTCTACACCAGGAGTCCTCAAAAATCAACACGTCACATGTCATACCGGTTACAAATGTCTCACGTGACTGTTTGGCGCATCCTACGCAAAAGACTTGCAGATGCTTCAGGCTCTCACTCGTGAAAATAACAATCTCGGTCATGAATTCTGTTTGTAACTTCAGGAACGTCTTCAGGAGGAGGCAGATAAGGTTGTGTTCAGTGATGAGGCGTGCTTCCATCTTTCTGGAAAGGTCAATCTCCATAACGTGCGTATTTGGAGCACAAAAAATACTCGTGCAACAGTTCAACACATCTGTGATTCTCCCAGGTTAATTGTTTTGTGCAATTTCATTTCGGAAAGTGTACGGAGCATTTTTCTTTGCCGAGAAAAATGTTAATGGTTTTATTTAGTTAGACATGTTACGACAATTGTTTTAGTCCAATTACATCATGTGTCTCACCTCATGTGACTTTTTCCTCTGGGGCTATTTTAAAGATTAAAGTTTACGTGGCTATTTTATCTTATTATTTATGAGAGCTTCAACGAAGAATCGTGGCTTCAGTTGCTACCATCGATGTTGATATGTTGCAAAGCGTGTGGCAAGAGCTAGATTACAGAATTGATGTCTGTTGACTTACCAGAGGAGGACATATCGAACATCTTTAAGCTATGTTAAAAACTCGATTATGTACTCTTTCTACTGCCACGCTCTCGTATCTGTGGGCAAATTTGTCTGTGAGCTATAGACCTCCGAAATTCCGGTGGAAATTCTGAAACACTCATTATAAATCTCTCTTATAGATATTCATTGTATACTCAATTTCAAACTTATAACAAATTTTGACAAAATGGAACTTGAAAAAATGGCGAAGTTGAATAATAAGTGAAAGTAGAACTTCAAGTAGGTGCTCCACCTGGAACAGTTTTTGCTTGTCACCCTTCAGGGTGGATGCAAACTGATATATTCACTCAGTGGTTTGATCACTTCCTGAAGTTTTCTAAACCTTCTAAAGATGATCCAGCATTACTGATCCTCGATACACATTCTACGCACACTAAAAATCTTGACTTCATTGAGAAGGCTAGGGTTAATCACACCACTGTAGTTTGCATCCCTCCCCACTGCAGTCATAAGCTACAGCCACTGGATGTGTCTTTCATTGGGCCGTTCAATACTACTACGTTCAAGCAATCGAAAGATTTTTAGGAAATTATCCTGGTAGACTTGTAACCCCGTATCAGGTGTCTCGACTTCTTGGAGAAGCATTTCTCCTTGCAGCTACTCCAACCATTGCAGTAAAGGAATTTGGAAAATGTGGTATAGTCCCAATAGATAGAAATAATTTTACCTAAGTGGATTTTGCTGCAGCTACGCCTACAGAAGTTGCCGACCCTTCTGCTGTTCTCCACCCAGCTGAACATCATGAAGAATCACTGGCTTCAAACCAGGAGGAAACTATCTCTGGTGAGGCAGATTATCAGCCTGAAAATTCTCTATACAAACATGCAGTGCCTAATTGTTCTAGAAAAAAATTCCCAAAATTTCACCATAGGTTCAGGAGATCCTAACTCTATATTTGTTCTCATATCCAAGCCAAGTACTTCAACGAGCCAACTCCAAAGCCAGTTCAGCCCACTACTTCATTCCAGTAGGCCTACTTCATCCAAAGTGAAACCTCTGTCCAAGCCAAGTAATGCATTTCCTGTAAGTCCTCACGACATTGCCCCACTCCCTAAAGCAAACATTATTAAAAGAGAAAAAAAGCGGAAAAAAGGATCGGCAGCAGTTTTGACTTCAAGCCCTTTCAAGATGGAAATTGTAGCAGCAAAGGCAGAAAAGGAAGAAAAGGAAGACTAAAGAAAATCAAGTTAGAGTTGAAAAAGGAAAAGGAGAGTAAAAAGAAGAAGGAAATAAAGAGAAAAAAAGTTGTAGGCAAAAATAAATTGAAATTAAAAACAGCAAAGTGTGCTTTGTTTAAAGACTCAGACAGTGATGTCAGTGATACTGATTGCCTGTACTGTGGAGACTATTACTCCAAGTCAAAGGAAAATGAAGGATGGATTAGGTGGTTCTGGCTGTTTATGTTGGGCACACAAGGCTTGTGCCGGGTGCGAGGAAGAAGACAATGAGTTTATTTGTGATGTTTGCAAATAAGTGCCAGGTGAAACAGTTTTTAAATGCCCTTGTTTTCCTAAAAATTGTTTAATCACTTGATGTGGGAAATCAGTTAAAAATATAATAGAAAGTTGGACAACATTTTTCTATAATGGTAAAATACATCTTCACGTTTAATGTAAATGCAGGTAATCGTTTATTTGTTATGACAGGCATAGTGGCCATTTGGTAAGGTCACACACAAAAAAAATATTTTAAAAAGTAAATGACATAAAGTCTAAACAAATATTTTTTAATGTACCTAAATATTCAATGATACTTAATTCAACATATCATTCATTCCTTCTAATATTTGCTGTAAGAAAAAAATAAATTATTCCTTAGCATGGCCATTTTGCCCACCCTTCCCCTAAATACAACAAGCTGTACAGCCAAAGACATGCTCGTCGAAAAATTACCTAATTCGAACTTATACGTTGGGGGAAGATCTTGGCATTTCCTGAACTGTCAGAAGATCAAATCATTCAATTCCAGACCCAAATCAAGACGGAACTCTTCCTAAAAACATTTCTGCCAATCTGAAGCATGCATATTCGGGCAAATAGAAGAATTCCATGGGGAAAAAATCCAATCACGATTGAAAGGAAGAACGGAAACGGAGAAAAGAAAGATCATGTCCACAAATAATGGTACTGTAGGTTCTAAAAAATGCCATTGATGATAACGAGTTCTGAAGGAATATTGTCCATTGGATCCCTAAGTATCCGACACGACAGCAACAACAAATATATTAGTGTTAATTGACAATATTGCAGAACAAAATTCTTCCATTTTTTCCATATGGATTAACTGCTGTATCTTGGTGATGATGTTTTCGATATCCCTTAAGAGCCTTTGCTACCGAATTATTCTTGTGTCCTCGTCCTCCATTCTTTTATCTTTATCTTCCTTAGATCGACTTCAACATCTTTCAATAAACAATATTCTACAATAGAAATCTTGCTACCAGACATTTTTACTATAGAGATTAGCTGCTGTAACTTGGTGCTGACGGTTTCGATTCAACTATCATTCAAAATGTCATTCCTGCTGCTGTAACTGATGTTTGCAACATCACTGGAGAAGTGCATTGGAATCAAGTGTGACCAGTGTCAACTGGCAAACAGTGTATGATGTGTCTACTGGTCGACTTCTTTCTTTCATAAGTGTTTAATAGTAACTATAGCTTAATACTAATTACAGTAATCAATATAATTTCGATGTATTGACCTAAGTATTTCACTGCAGTTCAGAAGTTGCTTCTCGGAGGTCTTTCATGCTGCAGTGTCAGGAGAAGATAAAACAAAATCACAGTGAATTCCAATAGGGAAAGCATTTATTCTTCCAAATACCATAGTGTTCTTGATTATGCAACCAAGCTATCATCCTTTTGGAATACTAGTATAAGATCTCATTCTATGGATCTAAATTATGAAGCACGTCATACATAAGCCACTGTGGCAAAGATGGACAACATTTAGCGAAGTGGTGAAGACATGGGAAAACAATCACTGATGACATTTTTCCATATATTACGGAAGAATGGATGGTGATTACATCCACAACATACTCGGATCCAAGGCTGAGAGGTCGGTGGCAATGGATAGGAAGATATTCCTCAGTGAAAATGGCACTTGCTAATGGAAGTTTTCAAAGCGTCGATGGTTCTTGCAATACAACGGATTTTTATCCATTGTTGCAGTTCAAGTATATCTAGTGCTTTATGGCATTGGTCTTTCAATTTTTTATGTCAACTGTCATTTTTATAAGGATCCCCAAAAACCAGTAGGAGTTTTTCGTTTGAACGAATTGAATACCAAAGACCAACATCTAATCAATGATTTGATGGTTGTTTGTGGCAAACAATGATTTATGTAATGCTACTGAAGAACAATTATTAGTCTACGTGAATGAAATGACACAATGAAAAGAAATAATAGACAAAGATATATATGATGATTGAATATTGCCTGTATCTATATATATATATATAAGTCAATTGCAAAAAAGGGAAAAATTCGCTCTCCTATGGGGGGGCAGGGACACCACACTTGGGTGGGAGGAAGTCAACACAAAGGCCGAAGTGTCCCACCTCCGACCGACACCGGGACCTTATATTTAGGGCCCCTTCTCGGGCCCCCCCCCCCAAGTCAATTGCAAATAAG
>JAFIDM010102408.1:0-14387 GCA_023159025.1 Thereuonema tuberculata | reverse complement strand
CCTTTTCGAAGGTCTTTCCTCAGACTGAAGCAAGCCAAAAATCCAAATTTTGTAGGTGAAGACTAGCAATCAAAACCGGGATTATTTTGCATCTTTTTTCTATGAAGGTTGAAACATGGCTTGCATATGTGAAAACGTGTAACATTAAATAATTGGTTAAATAAAGGCAATTCGTTATGGCATTTTTTTGCATTTTTCAGCATTTTTTAGTGATAGCTCATTTTTGGCAATTTTTACGTCATTCTGAGCATTTTTAGTAGTTTTTTGGAAGGCAATGTCATTTTTTTAGTATATACTTTGAGATTTTATGTGTTATTCAGTATCATTGCTTGTCCTCATTCCAGCCAACAAATTTTTCCAGAAAACAAGTAGATCTTTTTTGTTTTTGGTTGTCAATGTAAAAAAAGGTAAAAAAAGGTTTAATGTATTAAATTCAAATGTTTTATTGGTAATTTTTTTTTATTTTTCTGTCATTTTTTTACTATTTTTAGGCCATAAATGCATTTTTATTTGTCATATATTAGCAAATTATAGGTCGTTAAATGCCTTGCCCTAGTAATGATAAATAAAACTATTGGATAACCTATATTCCTAAAGACAAAGGGTGGTCAGTGAATTTTACATATATAGCCTTGCAATGTTCACAGAAACATTAGTAATACATGTTCCGTATATCATAATTAATAACGATTCTTTAAATTTACATAGATAATTTTAATCTCATATAATCTCAACCTCATAACAGAATGATTGAATTATCTATGTCAAGTTAAAGATTAGAATCACCAACATGCAAAAACAGTATTAAATACTGCTTGTTGAGTGGTCATTTATATTAATTCACTGTCACTAACCTTGTTTACATAAAGGTATTGAGGACTCCAGCTTTAAAAAAATTGCAGTATGTGCCAATATTAAAGCAAGTTTCGCCTTTTTCTAATAGAGAGATTACTAACCCTCTTCGTAAGGATAGGATCCACTGTTTGTAGGTTTCGACAACATAAAAAACGAATACTGTTAAACCTTCGCAACAGATTGAAATTCAAACATTAAGAAAAATAATACCATTTTGATTTCCCATGTAGATAAAGGAGATAATATTCTTAAAAGATTGGAAATACATATATGTCTGTTTATATTTCTTCGAAAATTCTGAAGGAATTCAAATCTCGAACTTGAAAAGCAAAAGAATATTATTTATTTTAAAAATTCTACAAGTACTTCTAATGCAAGGCAAGTTGGATAAAATAACGCCAACACACATAAAATAAACATATATACAATTAAAAAACGACCGGTTTTACTAGCTAATGAAGTCGTGTAGCATCCGCAGGTGATGGCATCAAAAAACGGTCCATGAATTTAAAGCCAAAAGAATAAGACCGCATAGATTGCTGACTGCCACCAATCACATCGGATCTCAGCAAGTTCAATATCAATAAACGGGGGTGTGGTGTAACAGTTAGTTGCACTCTGCGAAGCACTTACATTTTGACACGTAGTCTTTCGAGGTTCGAGGGATGTGATTTTAGCAGTGTGTTTTTTTCCCATATATTCAGTCGACATCTGTGACAAAAGCAACAAAATGCACATTTAGTAGTCTCGTCAGGTTTAGATCCCTAGTGGTTGGTATGACAGTCTGGGGCAGTAGAGTAAACTGCCAAATCCTCGGGAAATACACACTAGGTATTTTTGTATCTCATTTTGTAATTGATAAAAACACTAAACACAATTTTGTCTTTCATTTGAAAGAACCCTCCGCAAAAAATAAGGTGAGCGCAATCGAATACGGGAAAGTTTCATTTTCGGAGAAATACATTGTCTATTCACCTTAAATATTCTCTATTTCTGACGATCGGTCGAGTATGGTTACTAAAACAGCCATAAACTATCCTTAACTGGCGAAGAAAACTTAACACATCTAATTTCATGTCATTTGCTCTTTCTTTTTAGTTTCAATGAATGGTTCATGCTAGTGTCTGCTAATGAAATAAAAGATGATGAATCCCTTTTCATAGGCGCAAAAACAACATATCCGCGGCGCATGCGGCTTAGTCTACCCACTGTCGGGGGACATGCAGATTGACCGTCGGTCAGCAGCAATCTCCGCTCCGCAATCCCGGAGTCGGACTCTATGGCTGGCATGTTTCCTTGTCTACTGGTTGACATTAAGCAGTGGCGTCTCATCTGACTTGATTTGTTTGTAATCAAATTGAAATGATTTCTACTTACAATCTATGTCGCAGGTACCACTTGGCCATGTTCTTGGTCCGAGGGAGCGCCGTTTTTTTCGAACCTTCACCCACGGAAGTCTAAAGCTGTGTTCTTTCACATGTCCGCCTGTCACTGTTCATCTCTCCGATCTGTAATAATTTTCTCGTTTTTACCGCCATTTGTAAAGATTAACTTTTGCGTACATTCAGGACGGCTTCTCCGATCACGTGATTCTTCTCTTTGCCAGCTTAAATTTACTTAACTCAAACCGAAAAATATAAAATAAGATAATATATCATCAGAAAAATATTATAAATAAACAAATGAGCATTAAATATACAATCAATATAAGTCAAAACCTGTCTCCATAAGGCTAGTATCGGACCATGTCACTGACCATTTATGTCACGTGACAATTTGAAGATGAGAGTTACCCATTGAAAAGGCTGACAGTATAGCACAGGAACACTGATAGCAAATTAAGTATTGTGTTGCGAAAAAGTTTTCATTTAAAATTGTCATACAACACCAAGGATACCTGTAAGGAAAAAAAAACCTACCAAGAATCTTTTTTGATAGAAATGTTACTCAATAAAAAAATAAAATAAAAAAAAAATTAAGAACATTTGCAGACGAGAAATGAAACTAATAAAACAAAAACAAAATAATAATAATAAATAATAATTGTAAAGGAAAAAAAAATATTAGTCACTAAATAATAAATAAAGAATATTTGTAGCAAAGAAAAAAAATAAGAAATAAATAAAAAAACCAAAACAACAACAACAACAAAAACACTAATTAAAAATAAACAATTAAAAATAGAACATTCTGGAAAAAACAAAACATTATTATTGAAACAGAACATCTATGGGGATAGGTAAAAAACTATATCTTTCCCACCCTTTTTTTCCTTTTCTATAATTTTATTCTAATTTTTTCTTCTTTCATCAGTTATGGCAATGAGTTATTTTTCTTCTGATCGTCAGGCTTCTTGATTCTACGTTGTGCAATTGCTTGCACCGAGAGTGTATCAACGTAGCATCTTGGGTGAACAATGATATATAACCATTCCTTATATTTTCTGGTGAAAGAGTTAGCTGGTTGGGCCGTTATGACAGAATTTTCAAAATCAATACAATGTCCTGTTGCACTAATATGTACTGCAGTCAAATAGTTTCTTGTCCCTCTTGGAAACCGCTCTAGCATGCTCCTTAATGTTCTTAATGAGAAGCCGGTGGGTTTCACCACTGTAGGTATATATTGACAATTATTTACACTTTGTGAACCGTAGACTACATTATGCATATCCATAACATCCTTTTTGTTAACTTTCCTAAAAATAGTTATGTAATGTACTTGTTGACTTAGCCACTACACGCCGGTCAAGCGTGTAGTGGCTAATATTATAACCAGAATAGAATGCAAAGTTTCATGCTAACGCAAAGCAATGTAACCACAAGCACTGTTCCTTTTACTATTTACTTCAGCAACACTGCCCTCCTTCTTGTATTTAGTGCTTTTCTAATATAGCAATTTATGAAACTAAGTGGAAAATCATTCTGAAGCATTATATTAGTGATAATACTTATTTCTTGTCGGAATAATTCTCGATTTCAGCCCAGCTGAAATGCCCAATGCCAGTACATTCTAATAACGCTAATCTTATAGTTGATAGTGTATATGAAGTAAAGTTCACTGTGACTCCAGCAGTTGAAGGCTTTCTTTATTGTCATAACTGATGAAAGAAGAACAAAGTGGCAGAAACGGAGAAGGGAAAAAAGGGGAAAAAAGAGAGGAAAAGATATATATTTTTTTTTCCTCTCCCCATTGATGTTCTGCTACAACATTAATGTTTTTGTTTTTTCTAGAATGTTCTTTTTTTAACACGTTTTTATTAACTCGCTTTCCGTCTGTCTGTCTGTTTGTTTGTTTGTTTCTTCGGTACAAATTTTGCAATTGATTTTAAACTAACTATTCCTAAAGCTAGAGACTTGAAACTTTAAATATAGCTTAAAACTGGATAACAATGCATTATTAACCCTTTATCTCCCATTGTCCACTTAAACGGATATTTTTAAAATTAGTTTCCTCATTAATCTACAGTAGTAAAATTCCTGAAGAGTCGTTACCTTTACAAAAAATAGTGTAGTTAATATTTTTGCTGGTAGATATCAGTGTATCAACAACTATTCGAACAAATTGCGACGTGTCTTTGGTACAAATTTGGCAATTAATTTTAAACGATGATCTACAGACTTGAAACTTTCTGCACAAACTTGAATTGTGCAGAACTGGATGACAATGCAATAATAACCCTTATTTCCCTTTATCCCTTCTTGTCCACTGAAATGAACATTTTTAAAAAGTTTTCTCATAAATCTACAGTAATAAAGTTCCTGAAGTGTCATGACATTTAAAAAAAATAGTGTAGTTAACATTTTTGCTGGTAGATGTCAGTGCGTCAACAACTATTGAAATAAATGTTTAAAGTCGATTGAAAAATTTCATATCCACAACACTAAAAAGCAGGAAATAATTATTTAAATAAAAATATTTTTTTAATACACTCACTTCCAAAAGTTAAGCACGGAGAGGAAAAACTGTTAATTTCCGTAAGAGATCTGAATTAAAGAAGCTGAAATTTGCTGCAGAGGTAGAAGGAAGTATGCAAATTGTATAGGTAGCAACCAATCACGGTTTTGCGTTGAGAAATATGCAAAACAGGCAGTCGTATGAGAAACCGGCATTGTGAAGGGTTACAGGCGTTGCTTGTAAGTGCTGATGAAAGGTGTTTATAACGTTCGTATGATTTGTTTTCAAGCTAGACGTGTTTCTATGGCTTCCAGAAGACGAATGGAAGATTCTGAGCGCTGGAGGGCTATCGGACGCATTGACGCAGGACAGTCTATAACAGATGTTACTTGTTTCTTCGGCGCTCATCATTCCATCATTTCACGATTATGGAAACAATTCCAAACCAGCCAAACAGCTGTCCGAAGACCTGTAGCCGGTCGTCCAAGGGTTATGACCCCGCGGAAGATCGATATATTGCTGTTGTAGCCAAGCAGAATCAAAGATCGACCTCCATACGTACGACATCTATGGTCGTAGAGGCCATTGGTAAGACGATATCTGCCACTACTGTTCGTCAAAGGATACACATAAATGGTCTGTACTCCCGGGTACCACGAGTTTGTGTTCATTATCCGTCCAATCCAGAGGGACACGATTACAGTGGTTCTGCCAGCATGTGAATTGGACTATGTCTGATTGGGGTAACGTTATGTTCACAGATGAGTCCAGATTTGCCCTACAACCGGATGATAAGCGTGTAAGGGTCTGGAGGGAACAAGGCACACGCAATCGATCCCAGAACATCACCAAACATCACGCATTCCGAGGTGGAAGCATCATGGTCTGGGCAAGGATTTCATTGGGATATCGCACCGACCTGCACATCTACAGGCAAGGTTCTGTGACGGCTGTACGGTATCGAGATGAAGTCCTAACCCATTGTGAAACTATATACTTCAGCAGTTGGTCCTTCTTTCGTTTTAATAAACGATGATGCGCGTTCCCATAGAGCTGCCATCATTTACGACTTTCCCGGAGAATGAGGGGATTCAGCGTATGGAGTGGCCAGCTTACTCACCGGACCTTAATCCAATTAAAAATCTTTGAGATGCCCTCGGCGGTGCTATATGTCGACGTTTCCTACCTCCAGCCACTCTGAGAGCTTTAGAAACTGCCCTACAGGAGGAATGGCGATTACTGGACTCTGCGGTGGTTGATCACCTCGTAACAAGCATCATCACATGCTGTAAATTTTGTATGCAGATGAGGGGTGCTCACATATCCTACTAATGTCGGTTTTTATTGTTTGTTCTGAATTTAAATATCATTTTGTTAATGACGCAAATCTGACGTCATCTTATAATTTATGAAAATTCAATAGTTTGTTTATGTCTGTATGTAATTCTTTGTTTTGTTTCATGAATAAATTAGAGCTACTTACTTGCAGCATTTCATGTCAATCAAAGCAGTACTTGTTCATTTTTTCGCATTTTACCGCTCCCTGCTTAAATTTTGGAAGTGAGTGTTTACCACGTTTTTAAGACGGACTAAAAAGTATAAAATAATTAGTATAAAAAGTATAGAAAGTATAATGAAAAAGTAGGGCGCAAGATAATATGCATTCCGTCAATACCATCTCAATTATCTATTTCATGCACTTCACGTTTTTCATTATACTTTTTATACTTTTTATACTAATTACTTTTATACTTTTTAGTCCGTTCTAAAAACCTGATGTATTAAAAAAAATTTATATAAATAATTATTATTTATTTTTTTATAGTTTTATTTCATGTCTGCAAATGTTCTTTTATTTTATTGTTTTATTGATTAACATTTACTTCAAAAAAAGGTTCTTGGTAGTTTGCTCTTTTTTTTCCTCACAGGAATCCTTGCTGTTGTATGACACAATTTTAAATAAAGATTCTTCCACAAAACCATACTTAGTTTGCTATCAGTGTTCCTGTGCTGTGCTGTCAGCCTCTTCAATGGGTAACCCTCATCTTCAAATGTAAGTGCTTGGCAAAGTGCAACTAACTTTGCAACTACCACACCCCTGTTAATTGATATTAAGCTGTCCTTGCTGATGTCCGATGGGATGGGCGGCAACGTGAGCAATCTGTGTTAATGCGGTCTTATTTTTAAGATTTAAATTCATGGACCATTTTTCAATAGCAACACCTGAGGATGCTAGACTACTTCATTCGCTAGTGAAACCGGTCAATTTTTAATTGTATGTATGTTTATTTTTAACTTAATTTTGTGTGTTGGCGTAAATTTATCAAACTTAACTACTTCTACACATATTAATAAGTTTTTAGTAAACTAAAGCAAGATTTCCAGAGCGAAGCAATGATAGCCGGCTAATATTTCATATAATTATCATCATTAGTCAATCAACAACCTTCTTCATATCAATTGCATGCATTGCCAGTTCCAACCATGTGGGTGGATGTTTTGGCAACTTCCAAAATCGAAATGAGTGTTTGTACAAAATAATCACGGAGAAAAAATCTGTTAACACAATAAAACAAAACAAATTACTATGATAGGCAGCAGAAAATCACCTGTATGTATCCAGACATAAAGTGAGCAGAAATCTCTGCATGCTCAATAAAGATAACAATAAAATCGGAATCTGTAGCATTCAAGACTAGGTTATATCTCAAATGAAAAACTGAAATTAATTACGAATAAAGATGTATTGAGAGGAGTAGATAAAAAGTACTCACATTCAGAAAATAAGGCTTAACTAAGTAAAGGAATATATTTAGATATGCGTCGTACCACATTGTGGAGAGCTTTCTGAAGTTCGGTATTGTATAAAATCATTCCACTGCATGGATTGTCGTTTCAATACCAGTGTTTGTTAATGAAACCAAGATTCACCACAATTAATGAGACCGACGACAACGTCGTCAGGGTCATTAATTTAAAGATCAAGCAGTTTATTGCCCAGTTCCTCCCATTAATGTTTTTGCTCAGCCATGAGATCTTTGGGTAATGAATATGCACATACTTTCTTTATTTTGAAATTTTCATGGATGATTGCGTGAATAGTTGCACTATCAGTGCTGTCATCACTTCTATTTCATTCAATGACACATATCGCTTGGCCGTGACTATGTCTAACACAGTTGCGTAACCTATTGAGTATGGGATACTATTATCCTGTAAAGATTCACATTTTTGCACGCACTTTCATTTCCACAATGAAAACTATTCACCTATCAGAATAGAGTTCTATGATATAGAGCATCTTCTCCTCAGTTAATCGACGTCGGTAAATGTTTGATGTCGGAATTCCTTCCTTCTAAAGAAACCAGGTGGTCCATCTCTAAAGACCTGGCTCGCCCTCCATGGTACATGAGTTTCCTGAATTGACTTCTGCTATGAGGTTCACATGCGATTAGTATAATCTTTTGAGAAACATGGAAATACGTCCAAGCAACATTCCCAACAATTTTCACATCTCCCAATTAACCCGTTCCATGTATATAGTATTGAGTGTCAATCAAGTATTGTAGGTATAGGTAGGGTAGGTATCTTTGAAGAAATTGTAATTGTAAAGTATCGCTTAAAAATAGTCTAGAAATTCCATAATCTACTCAGACCTAGATCTTAAATTTAAGATTTACTGATCGGTGGTGTAGATTGGTTAATTATTTTCGAGTTATGACGTCTAGATGACATTCGACAGATTCACAGTTATCACTGAAAAATTGTCTGAATTTGCTCTAGATTTTAAATAACTTGAAAGTGATTAGAATAGGAACATTCGTGTATTTCTTATATCTACTTAAAGGGTAAATTTTTAAAAACTAATATGATTATATACAATAGAAGAACAAAATTTTGTATTTCTTATCAAAAAATTGATGTAATTGAGGAACCCTTTACATTCCATACATCAATTTTTTTAACAATCAGTCCCAATAATGCTTACAACTCTTGTAGCACTATACAGTTCTTATATAAAATATTTTACTGTAGTATACATTACTATTTGAACTTGAATTCCAGTTTTAGATTTTTTTCTGAGGACTTACACAAACCTGTTTTTGGTAATTTTGTATGAGAAGACTGACCTCTTCATTATGGTTATCAGCTGTGATACAGAAAAAGTAAAATATGTAATATATGTAGTATGTAAAATTTTAAATGAAATTTTAAATGAAAAAAAAAAATCCAGAAAATATTTTCGAGCTTATTTACCGAGTTGTTATAATTAAAGTTCCAGACTTCTGCGCGGTCTGGAGACCGCGTTTTGCACGGATAGTAATGCAACTTTGTATATAAGCTATGTAGAACACTAGGGGAAGAGAATTCCAACGAAAAAAAATTACCTCAAAAAGTTGCCACCAGATGAAAAAGTGACTCTGCAAGATCATAAACAGACGATGAGAATGCAATATTTTAATGCTTTTAGAGCGACTGTTCAATATGCCCATCGTCTACGTCGATGACATGCTGGAGGTGCAGGACAGCGTGCTCAACAGCAGCACGAAAAGTCAAATGGCTGGAACACGACGAATGATATTGGCTTTCAGTTCAGGCAAGGTCCGTACGCCTCCCTCATAAACACGATCTTTCAGGCAGAAGTCACATGAATTAAGGTCTGGTGAACTAGCAGGTCATGGCTTTGGAAAGTGTCTCGACAGAATACGATCATCACCGAAGCGGGCACGAAGAAATTCCTTTACTGGGCGACCAATATGCGGTGCTGCATCATCTTGCATGAAAACTGTTGTCTCTAAACATCCGCGTTCTTGCAAGGCTGGAACCACATGCCGTGACAAGAGTTGACATAAACGTGCACTTGTAACAGTGCACCGGACAGGACCTGCAGGTGTTATCTCCTCAAAAATATATAGACCTAGAATGAAATCCGCGGAAAATCCACACCATGCAGTCACGTACTGGAAATGCAACGGCTGGAATGCACCACATGGGTGTTTGAGAAACCCCACAAGCGACAATTCTGCATGTTCACAGCGCCGTCAAGCGTAAAATGCGCCTCATCTGTCCACAGAATGTTCAAAGGCCATGCATCGTCAAAAGCCATTTTAGCCAAGAAACGAAATGCGAAGTCTGACTGCGTTTGTGGATCTTATGGCTGTAACTGGTGCAGTATCTGGCTCTTATACGGGTACCAGTGAAGAATGGACCGCAAAACCCTTTCGCACCATGGACCGTGGAATTGTTCATTCACATGCTACTGCTCTCGCACTGGTCACTGAGTATCGGACCACTGATGCTCTGTCAGCTACTGCTACTGCCACTTCGTGGACAACGTCCTCCGCATTCGGGCGGCGTCCTCTTCCTGGCAGCACACCTAACTCCCCTATCTCTTCGAATTTCTGCATCATCTTTCATAAACCCCTTGCCGTCATGGGTCCCGTTCGCAATCCCTTCAAAGGACGATATTCTTGCAGTGCTCACTATTGGAGCTGTTCTGGTAATAGAGATTCATCTGGAGCGCACATTCTTTCTTTTCCAATGGCATGGTGATTTCTGATGATTGGTCGGTCACAGATGCATTGCGCTTTTCACATAGCGCCCCTTTTTCACCTGGTGGCAACTTTTTGAAGTAATTTTTTTTCCGTTGGAATTCTCTTTCCCATGCTCTACATAGCTTATACACAAAGTTGCATTACTATCCAGGCAATAATGCGGTCTCAAGACCGCGCAGAAGTGGGGAACTTCAATTATAACCACCGTTATTAATGATATATTGCAAAACAGAACTTTCTGATAATATAATTATTATCAGAACTAAATCTTTGACAACATATAATAATGTAAAAGATTTTATACTTAGAATTGGAACATGCCAAGATTTAAAAGAATTTTAATCTCGTGACACTCTTTGTACAAATTAAAAAAATGTCTAAAACGGTGTTTATATAAATTGAAATAAAATAAAAACATCATCTATTTTGAATAATATTGCATTAAAATTACCAAGTAAAACTTTAAATTAAAAAATAATAATTAAATCACTGACCCTTATCGTAAGTTTATGACAGAATAATAAAAGAAATAATTCTGCATTTAAAGATAATTGGACAATTTGCGAATTTCAATCAAATTTCAAAATTTTCATTTTTTATTAATAATTTAGAATAATAATCTTCAAATTACTTTTGTATATATTCTTTATTTTTTTTTTATATTTTTTTCAACGACAAACAAAATTATTATTTGGTTGCATTAGTAATTTCTTTATTTATAATAACTATTCAAATCATTATTTTATTAATTAGCGATTTTTATTATTTGTAGACTTCATTTGGAATCTGACGAAAGGTTATTGGTCTTTACCAATGCGACACGTGCCTTGGTTGGATAAAGAACTGACAATAGAAGACCATTACATTGATCTCTGGTTGGTAACAGAAAACATCAATGGCAGAGATAAAGAACATAAGCAAATAAATATGGATTATTTAATAGAGTCCATTAATAATAGAGAGAAAAACATCTTCATTGAAGGGAAGCCAGGGTATGGTAAGACTTCCCTAGTTTACAAAATAGCAAAATTATGGGTTGAAAGAAAACTCAGATCTTTTGATTTGTTATTCATTATTGAATTAGGAAACCATAATTTTGATTCAGTTGAAGGTTTTCTATTAAATCAGAGATTGAAATTAAATATTAACGGATATTTTAAAGAAGATATCTTAAAGGCAATTCAAAATTCTAAAGTATTATTCGTGTTAGATGGTTTAGAAGAAGTCCCAGTTTCAAAGAAATACTCCACCATTGAATTCATAAAAGAAATTCAAAGAAACAAAAACTTCTACATTTTATTCACATCCAGACCCACTAATCAAATGAGAGATTATAATTTAGTTTACTCAGAAAAGATAGTTATCAGAGGATTCTCTAAAGACAAAAGAAAGGAATTTATTAAACAATATTTTATTATAGATACTGAACAAATTGAAGAAACATTAGAAAACAATAACAGGATATCAGAGCTATCCAAATGTCCTCTCATGTTGTTGTTGTTCTGTATTCTTATTGAACAAAACGAAAGAACTGATGACTTTCCTGACACTTTCACTGATTTATACAAAACAATTGTAAATTTTGTAATTAAGAGGGTTTATGAGAAAAAAGACAGAAAATATGAAAAGTTGGATTTCTTTGAAACCAATTTAACTAAAGAGAATAAACAGCTATTTGACATCCTCTGTAAGTTTGGTGAAAAGGCATTTCAAGCAATACAGAAAAATAAAGTAATCTTTGAGAAAGAAGAAATTGAAGGAGATTTTCTGTTGAAGATGGGATTTCTCATCGAATGTCCTTCTGATGAAACCTTATTAGAGCCTTTTCATAAGTCATTCTCAGAGTTTTCTTGTGCATTGTATTTATACATATTATTTTTGGAAAATGAAGAAAGATTTAATGAAATATTTCTTAGCTTCCTTATAGAAATAGAAAAAGAAGATTCCCTAATCCTTCCATTTCTCTGTGGATTATTAAAAGATAAGTCAGAAACTATTATCAAATTATTACCTGATTGGTTTTACTTTGGAAACTGGAATAATGCCTTAACTTTGATGCAAGAATGTCGTGAACTTCTGACAAACAAAGATTTTTTGTACAAATTAATTCCATGTGATTTACACTTGGATATAAGTATTAATGATGATAATCAGGTGGTTACGTTTGAGAATCGATTGAGATGGAAGGTTACCGACAGAGAAATAAAAAATAAACAGCGTGAATTGATTATCAAAATTTTTCATAATTCATCACAAAATGACACGAGCATCCTTGATTTAACTAATCTTTGTGATTTTTCATGTGGGACTGTGAGGCTCCGTTTTCCTTGTCAGTCGAAAGATCGTTTGAATGAATGTCATGAAAAACCTTTCAGTCAGTCACACTTAATAGTTTTAATGGATGAAATTCTGAAATTAAATCCGCGAATTATTGCAATACATTATCCTCATTGTAATGAATCTATCTCTGTCCTAGTTGATAGAATTTCAAAAACAAATGTGATTTCTTTACTAATCAGTTGTTTCTATTTATTAAATGAAGATATTATTGCAATCTCACATATTTTGCAGAATTTAAAATACTTATATTTATCAACTGAAGTGAATGAATTATCTGTGAGAGACAATAATTCTCCTTCAAATGTTCAAATGCAGCCACTAATTGATGCAATGAAAAGCCCTGAGTGTCAACTGAAGAGACTGAATTTAATTAATGTATTTCTGTCAGTGAATGAATTTAGAGAATTAATAGATTGCTTATCTCAATCAGAAACAATTACGGAACTGAAAATTCATTTCACACAATTATCACCACATGTGGTTGATTTAAACGATTTATGCAAAGATGGGAAAAAGTGGGAAAGAGTAGATCTGAAAAACATTCGAGTCATTGTCTCAAAACATTCCCGTTTCTTCATTAATCGTCTGTCCTTAGTTAAATGTTTTTTCACTGAACAAGAAGATGCCTTTCGTTTGTTTAGTTCTTGTGAAATGAAATATTTAAAATGTGACAGTCAATTACTGAATTCCTTTCCTTCCCCTCAATCATTCCCTCTTCCTCTTCTTCTTCCTTCTTCCCAAACATTGGAGGTTTTGATAATTGAAGATGAAATAATCAATGTTTCCCCTCAAGTAATTTCCAATTTCATTAATTTAAGGTGTTTATATTTTGATTTAAGAGAAGATTTTCAAATAAGTTCAATTAATAAACCAAACCTAATTCTACTTTTATTACAAATGAGAACAGGATTTGGTTTAGGTTTTCTTTTGACATTTGATACAAAGGAATATTTAAAACAAATAGATTTCATTATTGATTTAATGGAAAATATCAGTGAAAATTATCAGTCAAGGGCCGTGAAAATTCACGAGTTATATTTAAGTTTCTTTCCTCAGAACAAGGCTTACAACACTGTGAATGAAACTGTTTTGAACAGAAAAGAAACGGAGGAATTGTTAGTTCATATTTCCAAAATATGCCCTTATTTATTAAATGGTTTGTTAAGTGAATTGGATCTTCGCATTCAACAATCGAATCAGGGAGGCCATTATTTTGGTCCTTTTCTAAAGATAAAAGATCTCTTCTCAGAGGAAAAGTTCATCATTGAATATGAATTCGACAGTGAATGGGGAATAGCAGTTTGGACCATTAAAAAAATCCCCACTGTTATTCCTATTAGATCTCTCAAAGTCAAATCAAGAAAATGTGCTATTATTTAAAGTGTTGAATCACATAAAAAAAATTAAAATGAGATACAAAATTAAATTATTAAAATAAATTAAATTAAATATTTCAATTCAAATAGAAAGAAAACTGTATTCGAAATAGAATCTGAAAAAGTAAGAATTGACCAATTGGAAGTGAATTGATTCTTATTCCCCTAAATTAATTGGTTCCTTTTGAAACTTTCCTTCACAACAATTGCTTCATTTCTTAACTCTCTCTTATTAAGTTACTTTGTTCATGTGAGGCCTTGGTGTTCTTTGAAGCAGGTGATGGCAGAGTCAGTTCCCTAGCAACGAGCATGAGACCATTTTTAATCTATTAAGCGACCCTTGCAAAAGCATTTATTATGAACAGTT
>JAFIDM010102407.1:9514-22206 GCA_023159025.1 Thereuonema tuberculata | reverse complement strand
TGTCAGTATAACCATTCTTTTTTAATTTTGATTTCATATCATTTACTTCTATATTAAAATCTTCTTCATTACTGGTATTATTATCAATTCTAATTAAATAATTCTCAATTATATTCCTTTTTATTTTCATATTGTGTCCAGAATCAAATTTTAAAATATGGTCACTTATTTTTTTATTTAAAAAAATCTCAATAGATGTGATGAAATAAAAGTTAGTGAAAATTTGGTAAAATTGGCTAGAGAAATGATTAACAAAAAATTTGTAACATCTAACAAAAAGGTAATAATTGAAAAATTAAAGTGTTAAATTTGTGATTATTAATAATATGTGATTATTATATTGTAGAGTATGATCTTTTATTATTATTGTATTAACGTTTTTTAATTGTTAATATCAATATTTTAAAGTCATTGTAGTAAAAGAATCTCGTTCATTTATTGTTATAATGTAAAAAGGCTTGAAGAAGGGGAGACGGTAAATTTTATCTCCTTGAAAATTCGTTTTTTCAGTTAGTATATGTAGATTATGACATTTATTTCCTGGTGGATGATGTTTAATAATTTATTTTCTGGTGGATGATGTTTAATAATTTATTTTCTGGTGGATGATGTTTAATAATTTATTTTCTGGTGGATGATGTTTAATAATATATATAGAGAAGATTTAAGGAAGAAGTATAGTTTGTTTGTGTACGTTTTAATACCGTTGGCCCAACTGCTGGTTGCCGATGTTGGGCCATTGTTGGCATTCGGTTGGCAAAACCACCAATCATGACCCAATGTTGGGTCAACGCTTTGTGTTAAGTGGGAAGTTTCTTGGATTTTTTTTTTTAATTTCTAAAATAACTACAGAACAAACTTTATGTAATCAAATCAATCCGTTTAACATTAAATAAATGTCTATTACCATGCATTAAATCATTTTAAAGTTTATTCCTATTCAGATTCTCATAGTTTATGTTGCAAAATTCATACCATGGCTGATATAAGCACTGTCGTATTATTTTTCCATCATTGTTGACGGATAATTACGCTAATTACAAAGGATATCTTTCAGTAAATAGACACGTATGAAGTCGCTTTCAAACGCTCTCCCGAAAATTCGCTACAAATGAGTTTATTTTGTTGCTTCCAATTAGTCAAGGAGATTATTGAAAGCCTTATTTACTTGAATTGTTTAAATCGGATTAATTGTAATTATATCAAGAGATTAGATAAAATGATTAAGACACTACAGAAATAGGATAGAAATCCATTTATTAAAAACAAAGTATATTTTAAATTTCCCACAGCTACTCTTTCAACAGCGAAGTTTTAAACAAACTAAATTTCCTCATTCAATTGTAATTTCTGCCATTTTCCTCGTTAATCAACTGAATGTCGCAGAAGACCGGAAGATGACGCCACATATTCAATGACTACGTGTTTCGAAGTTGATGTGGAAGAGAATCATTTCTCTCATTATTTAGCTTCCTGCCAGGAAAGCGATTATATCTGATTAGACGAATCATTGTTTCCATTCAAACAAAGTAAATAAACTACAAAGAATGATTAAAACTAAAGAATAACTTAACATTAGAAGTCGTCAACATCACTACAAGTAAGAAATGCAGTGTATTAATTTTAATGGTACATTTGAAAAAAAGATTATTTAAGGAAAAAAATATGTTTTGTTAAAGTATTCTGTTTTAACCAGTGTTAGCGATAGGTTTATTAAGTTTTTATTTATTTATTTGTTGTTTTTAAATCTTGCTTCTTATTATTCAGAGGCTACAGCAATTATAGCTAGCTATGATTAATACAGAAAAGAAATATTTAAATTTCAGATAGTAATGAGATCAGGTTGATTAAGGTTCTGAAAATGAAAAGATATTAAGAAAATTTTGAAATATACTTATTAATTAGTAGAAGTTATTTTAAGTTATGAAGGTTATTTATCAAATGACTGCTAAATGAAATGTAGATATTCCTGTTTCTTCTACTTTAGACCTTATCCATGCCATAGTCTCATTTGATACTACAGGTTGGTCTTGTTTTGGTAATCTTGCTAATGAAGTAATTCTGAAACAGGTCTTTCAGAAATCCCTTTAATAAAACCCTTGATAGGGTTTTTCTTAATACTGGAGGTGAGATAAGAAATTACAATTTTTTTTCATCTTTTTTTAAAGATGAAGGATTTTCATATACACTGGTAGTCACAGGAGGAAAGGTCAGTATTCTGATCTTTCAAATCATGGTGTCTGTCATTAGAAGGAAAAATGTTCACATCTTATTCCGAACGGTTTTCGATAGTGCTGTTTCAATGATTAATAGATGTTACTTACATTGTCTAATATTTAATGTTCAAGTGATCCGTTTATAATAGTTGATGATAAGTTTTTGAAAAATTCCACCGTTTACATTTATTCACTTTGCATCTCGTATAACAGCATGTTATTCCTCTGAGTACATCTTTAGATTTTGGGAGAAATAGTGGAATAGATATGTAATTTGAAAATTTAAAAATTCATCTAATGTTTCTCAGTTTGTTATAAAGAACTTTTTTATAGATTTTGGCGTGGACAGACAGATTGATAGACATACGACTTAGGAAAACTGGAAAAATTAGAAGTAATTGAATTAATTTTAAAATAAAGTACCTAATTTTGTGGGAGAAGACAAAGTTCGAAAATTTGGCTTTGATTTACTTTCATACCTTCGTTAAACCATCAACAAATGTTTATAATGAATATTTTCATAGAAAGGAAATTTAACGTGCGTTAGAACATTTTACATTAAAAGAAAACAAGAAAGCACTTAACTAAACAAAAGAAAAATTCACTGAGCTATTTTTGGTATTTGCACTGGGAATCGAGACAATACACTTTCGTTTTATTGTTTGTTTTTTGTCTGTTTTATATATATTGTCCCATTTCACTGAGTAAGGTATACTGGACGGACCGGACCGATGAGAGTTCAATAAAACTGGAAACTGTACTGTCTTCGATTCCCAGTACAAATACCAAAAATATCTCAGTAAATTTTTGTTTTGTTTTCATTTAATGTAAAATATTTTCAGAGCTTTCGAAAATATTTTCTTGTAAGGAAAGAATTATTATTTTGTATGGCTTAACACAATGTATTTCTGTATAAGTTCTTGTTTGACTATCATTTCATTTTACAAAGTGTTTGGATTCAAACTGAATAAATTGGTGAGGCCTTTATTTATTTCGTTCCCAATGACTGTTGTAGAAATTTCTTGTAGAGGCAAGAAAGAATTTCAATTCACGACATCGTTGACAATTCTTCAGATCTTTAAGATTTCCCAGAAGGTCACTTTCCACGAAAACTTTTGCTCATATTTTACAAGTCTTTAACTCTTTGCGAAGCGATTCATAATTACGAGACCCAGCCAGGGATATTTGGCAATGTCTACCAAACTGTTGTAATTACCGTCAAGAGAAGAGCAAGTGCTTCATCATATGTTTACGATCGATACTTGGTGGATGAGAGGTGACCGTCAGGAAGATGTCGTAAAAGACACCTCTGACTCTGTCATTTACCCAATAGACCTGTTACGAGTCGTTTCAACATCTCAGAAACAAGCAATTTTCTCTCTCTTAAGAAACAACATTTTCCTCTGATTTCTGCTTAGTTTTAAAGATCCTTTTGTATCACAGTGAAAGGAAGAGAACCTAAAGCTAACTTTTCATCTCCGAAATGTTTGCGAATCTGATGACTTCAATAAGAAATTTATAAACTTTCAACATTTATCATGGATTATGTTAACTTGTAATTTATCATTTTTATCAGTATGCATAGAGGTAATGGCGGAAAACCTAAACATATCAAGTTACTTTGATTAAGCGCTTTAATAGCAATATAATATTGAAATGGGTTCATATCCAAGTTTATTATTCGTCATTGCAGTTCTCATCCAAAATATTAACACAGTTCACAGTTTTATGGTAAACGACACCCGTATAATTTGCAATCTATCAAACGCTCGCATTGTTAAGTAACACTAACATTAAAAGAATTGGTTTTATTAAATAAAACAAATAATAATAATACAGAAACTTATTTATTAAAGCCGTTGTGATTTAAGGGTCAACACAATTTCAAGCAATGCCCACATTGAGTTAATTTAATATGTCTAGACACCGTACAACTTTTGGACAATTCTGAGCAAATTGTCACTGGTCGTCTTGAACCGGAAGTAGCCAAATTTGCTGTCAGTAACATAGTCGTCCTCAGCATAGTCGATTCAGTATAGATAGATCCAATTTTGTCCAGATATCACATTTTTTTCCGACAAATGGCCGGTACCGTAGTCGGGTTTTTTTTTCCGAATCAACAGGGAGTGGGGAATCCAAGGAGATATGATTCATGGTGCTCTGAGGCCCTTTCAGCTGAGCATTACACATTACATACACACACACACATAGGGGATTCTAATAGCTCCTATCTACAAGGTTCCTAAAAACTTTTATGTAATTATTGATTTGATTTCAAGTAATTATTGGTTACTTGAATCACAGATGAGCTAACTTAAGATGAGAATTTGAAATCTTATTTTAATATATGAGATTATGAGCTTTTTATCTGAGATTTGTAGAAAACTTTCCGATTAGATTTTCCTTGAAAATAAGCCAAAGAAAACAAGGAAAAATTTCTGAAAACTGACAGTTACTACTTTTTACAATTTTAGTTTTCTTCACAAAAATAAGAAACCTCAATTTTTTTGGGAAATTATAAAAGAAAAACTTTCCTGTAAATTTTCCTGTAAATTCGTAAAACATACTTTGTTTTACAAAACATTGTCTGAATATAATTAAATTTAATTATTTTTTTTTTTTTTTTGCAGGTATTCTAATGGGAATAGGTCTTGCAATTTATCCCAATGGTTGGCACAGTAGGGAAGTGAAGGAAGCCTGTGGAGGGACTTCGGATTCATTTGTCTTAGGTAAGTATCACTTCTATTACGGTTTTAGTATCACTAATCTTAGCGTAAGCCATTCAGTGCCACACTGGAATAAACAGGGCGTCTTAAACGTCTTTGATAAAAACTTGGTTGCTAACAAAAACTGATGATACTTTAACCTCCAAGACAGGCTATAAAGCATCTTACTTCCTCAAGATCAATTTTTAAAATGACTTGCTCAACTTTTGGCAATTCTATTCAAAAATGGCAATCAAATCAAATTTGTAAATGTTTTAATTCAAATATAGCTTTCAACAAACAAATATGCACTTTTTTTTGTTTTTCAATTATTTGCAGATGGATTAGGTTAAATTTAAGGAATTTTATAGTCACTTTTTTCCTATTTTACACTAATATGAAAACCTGTTTTTCGAAATAAAAATTGTAATATTTGAACTTTATTTTTTAATTTAAAGTTTAAATTCATTTTTTTTAATATTTAGAATTTCCTTATCAATTTCATGTATTCAACAAAAAATTTTAAAGGTTCTCTTGTAAAGTAAATGCGAAAGCAACTTTTCAATAGGAGAGTAGTTAAAAATTGAATACTTAAAAATGCAGTAGGCCTACAGTTTCAATTTCTGATTTTTGAATTTGCATCTAAGGATTACAGATTTTAGAAACTCATACTCTAAAGCACAGTTTCCCAAAGTGGGCGATACAGTTTCCCAAAGTGGGCTGGAATGATCCAGGGGGGCGGTATAAAAATAAAAATAAGGGGGTGGTGGAAGCATAAAGAAAGTCTGTTGTATAACAGTTAAAGTTATGTGTTATTCTTAATTTTTATTTTAACATTATCCTTCGTTATCTTAATTTTCTGTATGTAACGCGAATAGTACTATAGTTGTTTTTAATAAATAATTTTATACTTTCAAGCTTCAAGGTATCTAATTTACAATAACATCTTTCTTTACTACACTGCTCACAAAATTTAGGGGATATTGCGAAATGAATATAATACACCAAAAAAACAGAGGCCTTTGAGTTTATTTATTAAAGAACATCATCAGAGAAGCAAATGCCACGAAAATGGAAGTTGTCTGAATACGCAAATGTGATGCAAAACGTTAATTTGCATGTTTACACAATCCTTTATAAAAAGCTGGCGCTACTGGATTATTTTCACTTCCCTGGATCAACAACAAGGGTCATAATCGTTGAGTGTCACCTGAAAATGCCCCTGGAACGTGATTAACCCGATCTCCATGTTGTTAGAAATGGAACGGTGAATGCTGTAAGACATCGGGATGAAATTCTACAGAGTGTAGTGGTACCCTACTCTGAAGCTATTGGGACCAACTTTCTTTTTAAGGAAGATAATGCACGCTCCCAACGTGCGCATCTCGTCAACAACAGGCTGTAAGAGGCTGGAATCGAGCGCATGGACTGGCCTTTACGTTCGATAGATGTGAATTCTATCGAACACGCTTGGGATGCACTAGGAAGACGTGTTGCCAGTCACCAATCACCTTCCATAACACTTCCTCAGCTGGAAGTTGCCCTTGTGCGCGAGTGGCCACGAATCCCACAGGAACTGCTGGACAATTTGATCCTCTCCATGCCTCATCGCTGTCAGTGTGTTGAGCAGTTTCAGGTGACCATACACTCTACTGAACAGTCAATGTGCAACACATTTTTTACGTTTGACATGCGAATGTTAACCGAATGTTTATAAAAAAATAAACTCAAAGGCCTCTGTTTTTTGGGTATATTTATTTCGCAAAATCCCCTAAATTTTGTGAGCAGTGTATGTTGTAGGACGTAGGTGGAAATATAGATACATAAAAGAAAGGAAATTTGTCACTGCATCTTTCTGTTTCTTCACGAAAGAAGGTGAATTGCAGGGGGGGGGGGGGTACTGAGTAATTTTTTTTTGAAAAGGGGGCGGTAAGTCAAATAAGTTTGGGAACCTATGCTGTAAAGAAAAGTTGAGCAGATATCAAAGAAAAGTAGAGTTTTCATTTTTATAGTTTCCGCGATTTTAGGAAAAAAGAAAAACAAAACAAAACAAAGAAAGTTGAAAAAATAGCAATAACATTCAAAGCAATAATATAGCCATACACCTGAGTAAAATAACTGACATATTTATACAATACAAAAGGTTACAACGTTTCGCCGTCAAGAGACAGCCTTATCAAGTCACTTGACAGGACTGTCTCTCGACGGCGAAACGTTATAACCTTTTATATTGTATATATATATATATATATTTATATATATATATATATATATGTTATTTTATTCAGGTGTATGGCTATATTATTGCTTTCAATGTTATGCTGTACACGTAAATATTTTGTTCTTAATAACAATAACATGTTAAGGAAAGTAGGCTTGAAGTTCTTTAAACAACTTCAATCTCATTAAAGAAGTATTGTTGGAACACATTGTAGAATAGAACAAAAGGTAGAAAAGATGAAGTACAAATTCGTTCATTCAATGAAAATTCTTAATTCTGTGAAACCTAGTATTTTCGGAGTCAAATTCGTCAGTTGAAAAATTAACAAACATTTTTAGCATGTGCTGATTCAAATTATTGCAGTTAATTATCTGTTTTATCTTCACACTCTTAGAAGATTCTGACGGAGAATAAAAATAAAACTATGTAATGTCAGATGACAAATTTTTTTTCTTTATTTATTAACTTTCTTTTAACAAAATTATAGACAAAAAAGATAGATTTAAGAATTTTTAATTTAATTTTTATTATTTTATTTTAATTTAATGTAACCCATTTAAAAAATGTTAGTCAAATTTTAAAAATAGTCTATTAAAAATAACAAAAAAAAAATTAAAATTTCTAATGTTTGTTTTCAGAAGATATCGCAATTTAAAAGTAAAGTAGACTTTTTATTCTTGTAGTTTTCGCGACTTTAGGAAAAAAGAAAAAGAAAAAACAATCAAAAAAAAAAAGTTAAAAAAAATAACGATAACATGTAAGGGAAATGTAACGTCACCGGATTGATGACAAAGACACTGGCTTTAAAACAATAACAATTTTATTTCTTTAAACACAGCTTCACATATAATTACTCCTTCTCCAGTTACACCGAGCAACTAGCTCCTTCAGCAATCACAATTCAACTCCTCGAACAATCAAAATTTTTACTCAATAACAGATTAATTCCTCGAGATCACATTCTAATCCTCTCGGGCTCTAATCTTAACAACAGCTTAACTTCGCTAATTCTCTGTTCGAAAACAAATTCCAATTTAATTAAAACTACAAAATTTAAGAAATTTTTAAATACAAAATTTAATTTATACACAAATTAAATAATATTATTTCTTAAATTCAGAGTTTTACAATAAATGAGTTTTTTATCATTAACAGTACATTAATATTAATAGAAACATATCTAAATTACTTTAAATAAATCCACTATATTACAGAAAGTAGGCTTTAAGTTCGTTAAACAACTTCTTGTTTTAGAAATCGCTTACATCTTACTTTGCCATTTCATTCAGTACAAACTAAATAGTTTTGCAACTAGAATTGTGTAAAAGAGATATTTTGATTTGCCTTCGATCTATTATGAAATTCTAATGACAGTGATTTCTTTGTTTTTGTTTTTATAGGTTCTTGTCATCTGTCTTGGTCCTTCTTCCTTCTAGTATCGTGTGTAGGCGGTCTCATCATTTGCGTGGGCCTGTCTTGCCGAGCCTCCCGAGTCAAGAGCGGCTCTTACCGCATTTGACGCACGCCTACGATACCTCAAGGTGGCTGGGCTTGAGGTATCGATCTTAGAAGATGTTCACCAAAACCCTCCACATCACCACATCCCTACTGTGGCAGATATGGCATCGGAGGAACCCGTCTACTTCCTAAAGCTCAAGCAGTCGCAACCAGAATTGAACAAAACAGTTCTAAACTTTCATCTTCTGATAAACAACGAAATAAAAAAAAGGGCAAACATAATGATAAAATAAGTACATTAGACGGAACAGACAATGTAGTCAGGGATTTAAAAACAGAATAAAACAGAGATAACCTTATCTAGAATATTCAGCATAGAAATTGAATCAAAATATAAGTAAAACTACTTTCGTATGAATTAATTTGATATCTAAATTTCTTGTATTTTAATTTGTAAAGTAATACAAATGTATAATAGTAAACCAATTAATACCAAAGTACTTATATAACTAGAAAAGTGGTTGAAGTGATTTATTTTATTTGTAAGCAATATTGAATAAGTAATATATTATTCATTTCTTCTTTTAAGTACTTGAAACACTAGAGAAACTTTTAATACATTTCTCTTCATGTAAGTGAAGATACCTACTTACAAAATGAGTAACCATTATTAGTGGAAACTTAAAGTATATGGAATTAGATAAATAACCACTGTTAAATCAAGATTAAATCTAAAAGATATTAATTTACTGGTAATAGAAACTAACAAAATTCGTAATACAGTAATTTTTTTTTTTTTTAATTCTGAAAATTATCAATGTTGTCCCACATTTCCGTATTACCTTCATTTCTTTATTGAAAATCTTTCGGTTTTGTTTCACAATTATTATTATTATTTCTTTATTTCTTTAAAGAAATAAAAATCTAAAAATTGCGTAAATAGATATACCTGATTTTGGTTTATAGTTTTTCATTATATATTTCAATTCAGTATTCATCAAATACTGATGTCAAACTATTCTAGGCCATTTTAGATTTTATCAAACTAATAATGAACAGTTATAAAGAAGTTCATTTTACAAGCGAACTAAGCGAAAAAAGGCATACATTAATATTATTGTTAATCTTTAACAAAAGTAGCATTTAAGAAGGATCGGAGTTCTTATCTTATTTCTTATTTGTTTTGTATAAGATTGCGATAAATAGTGTTCAAAGTCATTATAACCTAGCAAAAGAAAATACCTGTGATAACTTATTAATAGTGGTTCACTCAAGGTCCACTGGAAATAGGCCAGGGCCATTGAAAAAATATCGGAAATTTCGAGCTACGGCACGATATATGGCAACAGCTTATATAAAGAGATTTTTAAATAAATTATTAGTATATAACATGAGTTGAGTTAGTATTGCGTTACGTTGTTGTGGTGCGTCGCAGTATCATCACTTTCTTGTTGATTTTCTTTCCGCATCAAATTCAATATTTTCATTTGCTGCTCTTTAGTATGACTGTTCATACAGTTTATTCTAATTGTTAAAATTAAAGACAATAAACCACGAGTAAAGTATAATTAAGAAAAAATATAAACTGCAATTGCCTAAAATTTTCTATATTTAAAAACGAAAAAAATTCTAACCCAAAGTGAAGTGAAAGTAAATAAAAAAAGGATAACACTAATTAATGTTAAGATAATATATTAGCAAAAATTAAAAGTAGGAAATATCATATTTAGCAAAAATGAATTTAAGTGTAGATTTAGGTGTAGATTTAAAAGAAACCAAGTAATAAAGAGTTATTGACAAAGCAGAAGTTTGCTAAAACATACAATCATTTACTGTCTTCATATCGAACGGAAAAGACCTTCCAGTATTAAATGTAGCTAAAAAGACCAAATTCCAAAGGCATGACAATACTTGCACACAAGAAATCCAGCTTCAATAAAGACACAAACAAAAAACAATGGATTTCTTTTAAGACAGACTCTCAGAGATCCTAATTATTTTAGAGAATTTTATATGGACGAAACATGTAGTGACAATTTTTAATCTTTAATAAAAGTGGACTGGGTTTATAATAAAGAAAACACAGGTGAAGTTTAATTGTACATGAGTATACTTTCAATACTCTATTTTTAATATCCAAACAATTAAAAGACAGATATGATATTTATGTAAAAAAAAAAAATAAGAGATGCTTCTGTAACTTCTCCGATTCTTTTCCGAGATGTAATTGGATTTAGAAATTAAAATTTGATCGTGATATAATGTGAGAGTTAATGAGACATTATATTTTAAGTCACCCCCCCCCCACAATGATAGATTAAGCTCCGAAGACAATTAAGCCTTAATCTATCCACAACTGATTGAAAATATAAGTTAAATTTAACTACAATATTCTGTTTAATCCCAAATACAGTAAAACCCCGTTATTACGCTCGTCAAGGGACCATGACCTACAAGCATAATAAGCGGGATAGCGCTATAGACGGGAAATGATTTATGAGATGGGGAAACATTTGGACACCATTTTACAGGAAACATACATGATTCTGCAATAGATATACTGCAAATATGAGCTTATTTCCTATTAAAAAGATCTTTGATTGTGGTTTGCCGGGTGTGTGTGTGCTACTGTTATGAATTATGACATTTTCAATGCGGTTCAGGTAACTATAAACGTCAATTGATACACCACTAGGAGCAATACTAATATATTTTCGGAGCAGATTTAGTGCACACTTTACTTTTTTTACGTTTGCAACAACCCTTCGCTTCATTGGTAATTGCATCCCTGTTTTTCATTATTTTTCGCAGACTGGACGAGGGAATTCCTAGAGATTCTGCGAAATCCTTCTGACTTCTGTAGAATTCTCGTCGTACTTACGGAGAGTGTGCAATTTTACACTTATAGAAAGGGATTTCCGCTTCGACATTTTGCATTTTGCACAATTGTATCACAGACCCGCATTTCACAGAGTTCAAAGATTCACTCCTACCAGGGGAAAAAAAAGAATCTTTACAGTATGACATTTCTTTTCGATACAAAATTTCCTATACAAAAAAGCGCTACAAGCAGGATTTGAAGCGTTATAAGAGGGTAAAAGTATATGGAGTTATATAGAAAACGTCCAGGGACCGTATAAAGGAGCGTAAAGAACGGGATCGTGCTTTAAGCGGGAGCGTTATATCGAGGTTTTACTGTATTCAGCTTTTTTAATGAATTATTGGTATAAGGTTAAATGTAACAGTTCTGACTAATATTTAACTTCACTGAATATTGTATTGAAGTATCAACCTCGATAAAAAAAATTGAAAAAAAATCCGGTAACAATAAAGCAACAAGGTCATTGTAGCTGCTTTCATAGCTGCTCAATAGATTTAATTTTTTTTATCAATTGATGATTATTTTGGACTTTTTGTTTATTTTTTCTTGCGACACGTTTGATTCCGCCCTTTTCTTTTGTTGTAACTCTTCCTTCTACTTGTATCATTTTGCGTTCCCCTGTGAATTTGTGTTTTGTCATTTTCACACGCTTCATATCCTTTATAACTTCTTTTAACGTTCTTCCGTAATTTTTATGTTTCCATTATTTTTATTGGTTTGTTTTTATCACCGGGGTTCGCGTCATTTAATATTTTAAAAACAGCCATTTTGAAAGGTTAACAGTGACATAGATGGAGCTGTTGTTTAGCAGTGTTGTTAAGAGTAAGATGTAGCTTATGTAAACATGTAATAGCTCTGTGCTATTATGGATTAACCGAAATTTTCTGATAACTCTCAAAAACCTCGTCTTTTATTCCTTTGCTATTGTTCTCGGGCTGGATAATATAATTCGAAACGTTTTACTTTTTGATTCCTCCCATCATCTCCGTAATTGTAATGAAGCATCAGTGTTATATTCAGTGGAGAACTCCGTCACCATGGCGGTGTGTATCTTTTTAACCTTTATATAATTATAATGATCTTTACTTAAATTAGGGTCACCAGATTTTTACATTGGCAAAGCGGGACATCATTGACCGGGGGGGCGGGGGAAGACCGGAAAGAAAAAAAAAACGGAATCTCCAGTTCGACAACAAAAAAAAAAAAAAAAA
>JAFIDM010102406.1:0-24800 GCA_023159025.1 Thereuonema tuberculata | reverse complement strand
GGACAGCTGAAAAAATTTTGGAAACAGCAGAAAAGTTCTGCAAACAATGTACTTCAACAATGAAGTTTGAATTTGATTTCGTAATCAACGCGGATCAAACAGACTGTGCATATAGAAGTTAAACGAACTTCAACTGATTTTTCTCCAGCGTGTGCTAAAGTATCAATCGGAGATCTCATTAAAGTTTCTCATTCCTAAACTGCATAATATGCAATAACCACCTCAGGATTTTTTTTTTATATTTGTTTGAACCAAAAGGATCATTTGGTCCTACAGTACAACAACAAACTGAAAATCTGACCAATGAATTCCAAAATATTTTTGTAACATGCCCTTCATCAGGAAAGCTGACAACCTAACTTGCAGTTTTTGGAAAAAGTTATAAAGCCATACCTAAATAACATTTTTTTGCTCATTTTGGACTCGTGGAGTGGACAGGTTAATTCTTCAGATGATTGAATCTTCGTAAAAAAAGAGGATGAAGTTGCCTGTTCTCTGAAAGTCATGCCTCCCAAATGGACAGGACTATGCCAATCCTGCGATATATATTTTTTAGGCAAGTTAAAACCTTTATTAAGAGACTGCAAAGTAATTCATTCCTTCTACAGACTGGATGACAAGTTCACAAGACGTTGCACTTAAAATTCACTCTATTATTCACTTCCTATTATCTGCACCAATTTTTTAAGCAATACTCAAATATGCTTGGTTTGCTGCTAAATTAATAAATGCACGAGACATTTTCTGTAATATTAACGAAATTTGTTTTCCTGAGGAACTCCGAAAGCATCTTTGCGATTGCAAAGAACCAGCTTTCATTCAGTTTGCTTAGTGTCTGAAATATTTATGCTTTGTTTGTTGTTATGATAAATATCACAATCAATTTTGTTCTAAACAGTTGAGTAACGTCTAAACCTGCTGAAAAAAAATAACGTTTTAATAAAGTTTAGATTAAATATTAAAGTTTAATTTGTATAAAGCTTAGAAAAACTGTAAGTTATCTCGTATCAAATACAAAGCAGGTACAAATAAAGTTAAGATCTTTGGGAAGATGATACGTGGGAAAGGTCTGTTACATAAATAAAGGGATGGCGGATAATATAGATAAACATGAACTTTTCTCCCTTTTTTTTAACACTGATGGGGGGGAAGATGAAAGTTCATTTCTTTAGCTTCACCATTTAAAGTCATTTCAACTCACAAAAAGGCACCCGCATTCGATAGACACTGGGTGTGTCGTCGTCTTGTTACTTTAGTGCCAAATAAAGCTTGGAAGTTTGAACATATTTCTTCCGAAAATATTGCTGGAAGAGGCAATAGAAACTGAAATTTTGATCATGTCTGCATTGAAAGAGATTAGTTATGTACAATATAATGTTTTGTTTCTTTCTTTTTTATTTTAGAAGAAGTTCTTTTACATAAAGAATGGATTAAATGAGGTTTGTGAAAAACTGATGGATGCTGTTAATATATTACCGACCCTTATTGATGTTTGTAATGAAGTTACATCAGGTGAAACGGCTGAAATTGCAGAAGAATCACCGTTCATTCAGTTAGTGAATATTAATAATGTAAATTAGTACCTGGGAAGTAGAATAAAATTGTTTTAATTATCATTCTCTTGTTCACTAAAGAAACTTTATTGATTTTTTTCCGTTTGTTTTTTAATTGCAGTTCATCGTACAACAGTACATTCTTGTCTTCTCAGCAAGCAGATGGATTGACAGCTACAACAAATCTTAGCTACGGTGTTAAAAGCTGCAATGTTGGGCCATTGAAAGACATCCCAAAAACCCACACTGAGCAAGGTAAACTACTGGTTATTAAAGATCTCATTAATGTTAACAAGCTGTATTATAAAGTGCTATAATGTTAGTTGACAGAAGCTCATAATTTCAGTGTAATCATTGGTCAATCTTGAATACATTACTTATTACTCTATTAAGAGAACAATTAATCAAAGCACATAAAGAAAACAATGGGGATGTTTAAGGTCTCTGGGTCGAGGCTGGAAAAGTCACGTGACGTAGGTGTGTCACTTCTAAAAACATGGCTAAGATTACCGAAAAATCTCTGTATATTAAAGATTTCTCAACTTTAAATGTATTGAATTATCGGCATACAATTAAGGAGGCGTATGGAAATAATGTAGATCCGTTATTTCTAGATGAAAGGAATAGAACAAATCTCTCTTTAAATATATTTATGCCTTTCATCTAGAAATAACGTATCTATATTATTTCCATACGCCTCCGTAATTGTATGCCGATAATTCAATATATTTGAAGTTGAGAAATCTTTAATATACAGAGATTTTTCGGTAATCTTAGCCATGTTTTTAGAACTGACACACCTATGTCACGTGACTTTTCCAGCCTCGATCCAGAGACCTTAAACATCCCCATTCTACAAAAGATTTTGTATATTTGCCATTTCTTAAATGAGAAAAAGAAAATTAGTAATCTTTTAATTTATTGCGTGTTTTATATAATAAGATTTTAAAAAGTATTAGTTGAAATGTTGGGATCCTTAACAAAGTATGTTAATAGATTGTGTAAACTTATATAGTGAAATATCTTGAAACTATATTTAAACCATTGTTACTTCAACATTGGTGAAATATAAAATACATAATTTGATATTGTTTGGTTATCTGCAGCTCGCACACACTGCGCATGCGCAGGGTCGATATGTTATCATGTTGATTTGATTATTGCGATACATAAACAGGAGGACATCTCGATAGAATTTTAGTTGCAACTTCTGAATTGTATCCCCATCTCAATAACCGGATGTAATTTTTTTCCTTTAAAACAACTGTGCATTGCTACTCTTATTAAGACCCACAATGCCCACTACGACTGTAGAGAACAACATATGGGTGGTCTTCAGATAACCGGAAAGTACCTTAATTCTCTTGGGTTGTATATAAGCTACAATTTTTCTTTCTCAGAAAATAAACTACATAATGAGCCTCTGGTTCCCTTAGCGGTCACATAAATGGTTTGTTATAAAACAATATAATATATAGTTATGATAAATGTAGCACAATTTCAATTTTAGAAAGTTAATTCCTCAAAGGAGAAATGATATATTAAGGAAATGTAATAAACATTGCATATTTGTTGAAATTGTGTTTATTACAATGCAAAGTAATTGCGTAGAGCGTCTCTATATAATTGAAGTTTCCCACTAGGGTAAGAACTTGTGGTTGTATAGCAGTGAGAGTCGCTGTTTCCCCTTTTACTGCTGTTTATTGTGTAAATATTGTGTCTACCGAATAGTGCTTAAGTAAAATAATATATAATTCAAGTTCATGTAGTTTCAGTAGTCATCCATTCAAAATATAACAATATTAATAAAATTTTTTGACTAATTGTATATTTCAGCACAAAAAACTGCCTTCGACATGAGTGTGATCATAAAAACAGTCTGGATTAGAAGAAACTTTACAGATGATTTCTGATAATTTAGAAGGTAATGTAACTTGATAAATACGAGGGTTGATCAGAAAAGTTATTCGTATGATTTTTGAGAGTTGTACATGTTACTTCAATAAACTATATTAGTGTAGTTCAACTACTGTGGCATATTGGCTGTAGATTCCATAACCGAGAATAAAAACATTTGAGTTTTCTCAATGAAATTGAAATCTTACTTAAAAGTAACTAGGTTTTCTGATCAAACCTTTTATACATTTATTTAATCTTATTATTTCTTAAACATTAAGCTGTTTTAAATTGCACGACTCCGATTAAAGATTTTTATGCTTAAGTTAATAAAATTGAAGTATAATATCTCGATTAACCTTTTATCTTCGATAAAAATAATAATAATCATTGAAAACAAGATAAACTACAGTACTGTTAAGTAATTAAAATATAACTGCTAAAAGGTAATAAATCCAGTTACTGACTGATTTTATATACAAAAACATGAATATCAAAACCAATCTCGTCTTAGCCCGCCTGTCCTTGGACCAATCAGGCGAGACCTCATCTCCAAGAACAGTCTTAATCCCACAATGCTAGATAATCTCTTGATCCCTTGACCTCTAAGCCACGCATCAGTAATGAAAACCGTGTACTGGCATTGTTAGATCAATATTTCTGTCACTGTGATTCACAAGTATATAAATCAACTGTAGATTATGCTTTTAACACACAATTGTTTTACCTAAAGCAGCTACTAATTCTTTGAATCTGAAATTTTAGAGCAATCACTGTCCATCTCTAATTTGGAATAAATTCAGCTCATGGACAGCAAGTGGGTATTTGCTGTGAATGCAAGTGTCTCAACTACAATAAAGTTTACATGTTACTTTAATAAACTATTGTACTGGCATTGTTAAACAATAAAGTTTAAAATTAATGATGGTTCTCCAAATTAAATTTGAGTAAATTGTCAAAACTTACAGGGTTTCTTGCAATCTAAAAATGTTTGTAATTAATATTATGCTGAGGACCAATCAGGTAAGATACTAATTCGAATGAACGCATCTTAAATTTCTTCATTCCTTTGTAGTATCTGTAATGAGAATTGTTTTTTTGCAGACTGTGTAATGTTCCTTAAATTTTTAGCATTTGCTTTTTTTTTTGTTTGGAGGTAGGGGGCTCACGATTCCTAAGTAGAAAATACTTAGGGTATTACTTTCATGACATGAGCTTCTAACCACAATTTACCTGGTGGCCAGGAAGTTCCTATACTCCTTAATTGGTAGTCATATTTGAAGAAAATATTTACATTGTCCAATGTGTCTGTATGTTTGCCATCATGCTGTACACACAATTCATACGTCGCCAAGTCCTACTTAACATTTTTTGGAGCATATCCAGTGGGATGGTTCGAAATGTGTCAACTGCATTGAGCATTCTTCATTGTAGCATAACGACGTTCAGACAGGTAGGTGTTGATGATTCCCGACAATGACTTCACAGGTATTGTGAGGTCAGAACTTCATGGTGGCCACTTTGATGGAGCTGACGATGCTGGAGTACCGTGACCAATCCAGAGTGCTGGAAAATGTTCATCAAGAAACTCGCGCACAGTAAGAGCGAAGGGAGCAGGTGTTCGCCGTTTTATAGCCATAAGCGTTCCCTGATACCCATGTCTTCAAGCTGTGGGATTAACCATGTTTGTAACATATGCAAATAAGCCATTAACAAGTCCATCAAAAAAATATGGTCCAAACAAATGACGTTATGTCATTGCAACCCATATCATTCTGTGAAGTGGATTCCTCTTCAACTCCAATGGGTAATGAGGGTTCTGTTTCACCCAATAATATCTGAATTCCAACATGAACACGTGTATTCTAGTGTCAACAATTGAAATAACATTCAATACTGAATATTTTCCATTTATTATCATATAATAGAGGGTACGGGAACTTCCCGGTCACACTGTATAATACTTCCGTATTCAACGTTTGACCATTAAATTTCTTTGTGGGTTTCGTGAAAGTAGGTACTTGAAAAAGTTGTTTCATTTTTAGAGTAATTTTTTTAAAGCTATTAGACGTTCCTTATCCATGATTAAAAGAGGTTAATTGTATCCTGTTTGTTTATAGTTTTCTTTGAAAAAGGAAACAATGAAAAGATAAAAAGACCTAATAAACAATTTAGTATTGGAAATTTGTATAATAGATTAAGTAAATTCCAAAGTATAAAAATTCCCAAGGAATAAAATAATTCGAAAAAAACGGCTAAATTTTGTTTACATTAATTTTTTTTTCACAGAAATAAAAGCATTAGCATAATATGAATGGTTATTTAAATTCCTTTTCCTCCCACTGATATAATATTTCTTGACTTCGTTGAAATACAGTGGACCCTCACTTTATGATGCACTATTCATAGGAAAACTCACAATCCAATCCGTAGGCATTTTACCATGGACTTGTAAATGCTAGTCTGACAGATGAGGCATGACGCGAGATTTCTCGAGATTCACGTAAAGAACGAGACAATAAATAACTTCTTTCCGAGGCTTGCTAGAAAAGAGCAAAATAGTGTCGACATTTTGCGAGAAGCCTCGGAAACAGACTATTGTCTCGGACTTGACGTGAATCTCTAGAAATCTCGTTCGTCACGAGACTATATAACCGATATCGCCTAGATATGCATGAACTAACAAACGTAGGCAAAATTTTTGAAAACTAATATATACATTTGAACCTAAAATGAATGGAGATGGGACGGATGTGATTGCAATGAATACTGCTGAATATTTTATGCTTGCTTTATGAACTTATATTGGTGTAATGAAATTAAAAAGTGAATTGAAGAAAATGCGTAAAATTGATAATCATGTCCGCTAAAAACGAATGGAAAAATCAAAAAATATATTGAAAATGATATATTAATCTCTTACGAGATGGGAAATAGTACTGTCGATATAAATTTTATTTTAAGGTCGCGGAATTTAAAACTAAATAGACTGGAAACCTATTGTATGTGATTCCTGCATTGGAATGTTATTATAAAGCAAGGTCCACTGAATACAGAATACGGCAATTTTTTTTCCCTGTAAATGTTCTAAATCAGAATTTTCTGTTTAACAGTTGGAGGTTCTATCCCAATCAAACACAAGCGTTCCAGTGTTCGACGGTGGTCACAGCTTTTCAAGATTTCTCCGTTATCTAAAGAAGACGAATTTTCCGATTGTGGAAAGATCGTGGACTGTGCATCCAGCTTAAACTTACAAGACCCGGGTGATGAACAAGTTTTAAAACCATCTGTTCTGTCTCCTTCCAAGGTATTAAATACAAATCATACCACTGATACTCCTATCTTAAGTACAGATGTTGTTGCTAAACGTAGGAAACTAAGAAGAACTACCTTTATAGTTACAGAGTCAAAACAAATTTTGCCGTTTCCCTTTGATCTGGATAACTTTTATAATGATGAAAACGTACCTCCAAATACTGAAGAGTTGCGAATTGTTAGCTCCGTTCATCCACCATTAGAAGACATTTCTGATGCTACGGTTGTTTGTGAAAAAGAGTCTAGTGAGAAAATCACAAACAAAACTAAGAATTCGAAAGTTTTGAATCACAAAGAGAAAAAGATAAATTCCGATGAATTAGAATCTCATGAAAAAAATCCAGCTGCACTTAAGAAAGAAAACAAAGTCAGGTACGAATTTTCAACAAGTAATAATATTACATAATATTTTTATTAGAATAAAGCGATAAAAAGGAATATAAAAATAGAACTAGTTGCATGTCTATAGCTGGTTTATTTGTTGTGTTAATGGACATGACAGATGTTAAATTCGTAATTTAAGACCGATTAGTCGTCGTAGTTAGAATGGTTTTGATATTTTGAGTGTTTTCAATCTTATTGAAATTTTTCTTTCAATGATTCTCGTTTATTTAATGAAACTTTTGATTTTCAGTCGATAATTGCATAAATATTTAATTCTGGAAGTTAGGAGGGGAAGGAAACTTTATATCATGTTTTATTTAAAAAAATATTGCTTATAAATGTTTTCTGTCTTTTTAAAAGAAAAAAGAAAGCAGACGTATTTAAAAATGAATTACCAAAACCTGCATCTCTTGAAACGGAGCAATTTCCAATTGTCACTTGTACGGATTCTTCAGTAAAAGGTGTTTGTGAAAACAGTGCAAAAGAATCTACCAGGAAAAAAAGTCCAAAGAAAAGGAAAACGAAGAACCTCGATGCGACTCATCCGAAACGGAGAAATGGCGATGCATTGAAATCATCTGGAAAAGATCAAGACATGGATTTTCCTTTGTCAGCTGCACAAAACAAGGAAAAGAAAAGCAGGTATGAATTTTAACTATTACTGTAAGAATAGATGTTCTAGGAATAAGAAATAGAACATCGTGCAAATACAACATTTTGATTGTCTAGTTGGTTTATTTGTGTTAAAGGACCATTATTGAAGTATTATTTGATATTTGCCAGATTTAACACGTATCTTTATTAATAAAATGTATTCACATGTAACTTTCACTGAGTTTCTTTTCAACATCCTTAGGTTGAAGACTTACAAGATGCTCTAATTTATTGATTCGCTGATATGAGCCTGCTGTAGAAACTGGTAAGTCAGGTTCTGCTGGTGAGCCAATCCAAACTGACTTCTCATATCAGCTAGAGCCCGTGCAAGTGCTCTGTTATTAGCCTTCAAGGTTGCATTCTGGAGAAACGATCCTGCACAAAAAACGATAAAACCATCTTACAATTCTACCCTTTCTCCATAAATTATAACTTAATTGTAAAGTAACTTAGCAAATACTCACCGTTTCTTGCTTTTAAGGATCTAGATAAAATGGATTGGTCTAGACTTCTCTCGAGGCTGTTTTTCCCGGCAAGTTTTCGTCTTCTAGGCCCAAATTTACTTTTCTTCTTTTTAGGATCCATGGGCTTCAAGAGAAAAGATACAAAACTGTTCTATCTAGTCCTAAAAAAGGAAAATGATACTGACCAAATAGTATAACATTTTAAAATTTAAATAACATGCAATCTGTATTCAAATATTCTTCAATAAAAAAAAATATTTCTTATTTCGCTGGTTTGTTAGAACTAGGAGCATTCAACCAGTTATTTTATTTACATTGTTTCTTTTGGGTTCTCTATCCTGAACCCGGCAGTTGCCGGGACAAAGAATTTGAGGCCCTGCGGTGAACTGTGAATTATCATTGTCGTATTAATTTTGTTAGGGGCCACTTCGTGGAGCTCATGTGGTAAAATCAACTTTGTCACGCACGCAAGGGTAAATCTGACTGAATAAGCCTAATAAGACTGAAACAGCTGTCTCAAAACATGATGGCTGAAGGTGCGAGAACTTTGTTTATTTATATGCACTTTTAATTTTTTTACATGAACAAAATGTAATTCACAGAAAGATTTTTTAGTGGAAAGCAAAAATTTTCCAATAAATTAGTCTTATAGACTAACGTAGCTTGAAACATCCATTTTTCCTTAATATCAAACAAATCTATAAAGATTATTTTTTTCCTCCAATAGTCAAAGAAATTTGAAAATGAATCAACGTGCGCAAGATACAATGATTACAAGTTCCTTTTCGGGAAAGATTAATTTATTTTTAACTTTTCCCATTATTACAAAGGATTTACGTAATTCCAAAGGTCTAAAAGCTTTTAATTTTTTTGATACGTTTCTGACAAGAGCGTGACCTCGAACGCTGAGAACCGCACCGAAACTTTGCTTACAATATAAATCGCTCATGCCAAAAACTGTGGCATGATTCATTCTCATGGAAAAATGCACGTCTTACAACTAAAGACATTTGAATGATCATCTATTGAAGATCCAAGAGAGGAACTTTGTTAACACAAAGAAACAAAATATCGATATAATAGGACCAGAAACACACGTAATTCAATGTCATGACTATACTGCTGTATTTCCCTCTGCTTAAAATAATTACGCTATCTGAACAACAAACTTTTCCTACTGATCTAATAGTGTTGCACAGCTATTCAGTCTTCAAAGTGAAGGAGTTGGATTTCAGTGATGTGGTCAAAGCAAAGTGGAACAGAACAATATGCACATCTGACTAAATCTATTTTTTCACATTCAACATCACTTACGCATTCAAGCAGTCCAATATCAAACGCCACACTAATTACATTTTCAAACGATGATATTGGTAAGCCAATGTCGTAACCGCCTTTTGCCAAGCATATTGTAACATAGGCTTGTACTTCGGTGCAGAAAGGCAATTGTATAGCAGAGTGAAGTCTGATCAAATGACGATCGTGTAACTTGTGGATTTTCACATTGTAGTCTTATAAAATCCTTCTCATGTAGAGCTTATATTGCCTAAAGAATTAGACATCAAGAGGTTGGCAGTATTTTGTTATCTTCGGTGACAATATGTTAAGATTAAGTACGTGTTAGTGCAGAAACAACATGCAACCGTCGGATGGCACGAGCAGACAACAGCTGAGTTTTGCATGGGAATGACTCATACCACTGTTTTTGGCATGAGTGATTTATATTCTAAGCACATTTCCTTGCGGTTCTCAGCGTTCGAGGTCATGCATTTCCCTTGTCAGCAAAAAAAAAAAAAATGCAGTAAATTTGAACAGTTGATTCCGATCGCTACATTTCGAATAGATGAAGCAAACGATTACAAAGGTTCTAAAAATTCAGAATCAAACAGAGCCATTAGTATTCCCATTCACTTATGCAGATGACGCTTGATTTATTATTTAAATTTGATTTTTCAATCTTATGAGTTTGGTAAACTTCCACCTTTTATATATATATATTAATAATATATCTGTACTATTCTTTAAACTTTGATATTTAGAATAACTAATTACTAGCAAACTTGTTTATAATTTTAAAGGAAATATAATCTAAAACAATGAAAAGATCGAACTCAGTAAAGCATTTCCATCAACAATTTACTCGTTCTAAATTAAGCACAAAGGAAGAGAGAAAATGAAATACAAATAAAACTGTTTTCAACATTTACCTATTTTTTGAGAGATTAACATAACATAACCAGCTTAAAATTTAAAAATAAATGAAAACGGTACATTTTCTTAAATAATAAATTATAGTAGTTGTACACGTGGTCCTTAATTTACGATGGGTTTATATTCCAAGTACATTATTTCGTAATTATGAAATATCATATGTCAAATATGAATGTATGATTGATACTATAAAAAACCTACTTTTTATCCACTATTTATTGTGTTTTATTGAACAAGAGTAACTAATTACTGTAACTCTGGTATAGGCGCTTGGCTGTGGGTTGGAGGTGCCGGGTTACATTCCCGGCCTCGGCGGAAGGCGGGAATTTTCCCACGCTCCGTTCTCCTCCAAACGGGTCCTAGGATCTACCTAGCCATCTGTAGAATGGGTACCGGGTTTCTTAGCCGGGAGGTTAAGGCTGGCGGGCGTCGGGCTGACCTCCCGACATCAATCTAGTCCCGTTGGTCACGAATCGCTGGAAGCCTTATCTACCGGGGATCTGCACAGCCTGTTCATGGGATTGCTTTAACTTTAACTACGGTGTAAACCAGTACTTGTAATGTAAATAAATACACCTTTATCCTTTCATTGTGTATAGATCGCAATACAAAAAAAAAGACATTTACATCAGTACGTAAAGACGATATAGTACATGTACTGTGTAGTAGTGATATATTGTAGAGAAACGCGCCATTAATGTAATCAATTGAAAGCGTGCCTGTCTTGAACAATGTGACGTAGTTGTGAATGAAACCAACCGTACCAGCGGAATTAAGTCGAATTTTCGTGTTTTTCGAACGAAACGATTCAGAAGTACTTATTTTATATTAAAAGCGAGAAGCCCTCTTCTGCGGAAGCACCCATATAACATAAGAATAATGGCTGTATTTGGGTCTATTTAAAAGACTGCGAACAAGTTGCGAAGTCAAGAGCCGAAATCAAAAAAGTCCAGTCTTGTGGCCTGGCGATATCTCTTTTGCAATTGTTCTTCAACCAATTTTTCTATTTGAAAAATAGCGGCAAAGTCATCGTTTTCGACGTTATCCGAGCATTCCATGAAGCGTCGTAGACTAACTTAACCATATGCAGTAAATTTTGAACAATTTAGGATAACATGCCTAATGAACAATGTAACAAATGACTGAAGAGACGTAGTAGCGTACACTCGCGCTCTCCTTTCCCCAATTGGAGTTATCAACCAGATGGATCTATCGGAATCGTCCTTGACCCCTCAAGAGAGATAATGAAGGGTGTGAGAGATTCTTGAAAAAATACCTCTGTTTGCTTCGACACAACTGAACGGCTATTTTTCCTGAAAAATTCATTTTTTACTTCGAAAAATATTCGACACAACAAGGTTTTGAGTGAAAGCGTACTCTTCGACATAAGAATTAAAATTAGCATTAGATGAATATGTAATATCAAGGGGAAAAATATTTTTTCGACATATCAAGGTTTCCCAGATATCGGAGTTCGACAAATCGATAGTCTACTGTAGTATTAATTGCTGTAAGATGAAGATGGGGAATCGAATGTCGATTGTTATTAATAATATAATATCGTTAAGAGTCTGTAGCTAAAAACCCAACAGTTTCGACTACCATCCAGTTATCATTTTCAAGGTGTAAATGAAGGTAAGCGACAGAAGAATTTTTTTTTTCTTTTGCCGTCATTTATGGCACGATTTTTAATCATTCTATACTTGTATATATTTTGCTTGAAATTTCATATAATTAACGAATGAATAAAGAGAAGGAAAATGTAAAAACATCCGATTTAAAATGGAATTTTAAATCTTTGTCCTTAAGCTTTTATTAAATTTAAATTTCATTTTTCAATAAATTATTTTATGTTTGTAGTTTCACGTTTTGAGAGTTTTGTTTTTGTTTATCATAATTACTTTAATAAGAATATTGTAAAAAAATTCCGCAATGCTGTCGTCCGACGACGATATCTTGACAATCGAAAAAATTCCAGAGCCCCATGACATCAGCACTAGCCTCTTTCGGAGGTTCCGAATAATATCACATTATTCTGAAACAAAAAACAAAAAAATTTAGTGTTAATAATTTAAAAGAAAATGCTGTACTATTAGTTAAAAAATAGATAAGCCATAATCACATGGGGTTCTTCCAATCGTCAAGATATCGTGGTCGGGAACGTTGAAGGGAACCTGAAGGGAACGTTCGTACCTTGCGGGCATAGGACCAGTTCATACCGACCGTAACAAGATAGACGAGTGTTGTAAGTAAAAATCTTATTCAAAAAAAAGTTCGTGCCTGAATCATATTAAAAGAAGCAAGTTCGAAATGGGAAAAGGCGACGCCACGTTCATCGGAAAAGGCCGAATAATCCAACATAGCAAAGTGGCGGGGAAACAAACGTCGAAACCCTAAGTAAAATGTTAAACCTATCTCAAACTAATTTGGGAGAACTTATCAACTCTTTGTGTGATTTGTCAAAGGGAGGAAGGTTCTAAAGGAAAAACAGTAATAAAACGAACTAACTGTTTATTCCGTTAATATATAGTTGTTAGGTGTATTTTGCTATTGGAATTGAACGTTAGCTTAACTGTGAAAACATAACAAAAGAACGATTCTCAGGGGAGAAAACCCCGGAAATTCACACAGGGGGGAGCCATTACAAAGCAAGGGAAATAATCTTAATTTCTGAGACACGTTTACATACGTGTGTGTGTCACGGATGGGTCTTCTCAACAGCTGGAATGAAAGACAAAAAGTTCCACTGAATTCTTGTGTTAATGTATTTTCGCACAAAGGTGGAAAAGATTATACGAAACTAGTGTAAAAATGCAAGGAAAAGGTTTATCAATAACGTCGGACAAATCAACGTGTCCTTAAGATACCTTAAACCCTGTAAAAGTAGTGAGAAAGACTGCTGATAGGCAACTTAGACGATTCAAGTGTGTTAAAACTGATTACAGTTTGTATCATTTTTATATTTAACCCAGAGATTTAGTATCTAAAACTGTTAGTGGATAATGAAAATCCATTTCATGTATGTGTATTTCATCTTTCTCTTGAGGGCTGTTTTTTTACATAGTAGTTTTCTTTAAAACTTGGGGTAGGGTTGATCTTATTAAAAGGTGCATCTGGGAAGTGGTAACTGCAATGTTTTAAATAAAATTGAAAGGGGTAATTTTTGATTTTGTTATTATAAAAAATGTTTTGTGGTTTATAGTAGAATATATATATATATATATATATATATATATATATATAAAACAAACAAACAAACATAATAATAAGAAATATAACCTAATAAACAGTTTATTATCTTATTTTGGTGTTATTGTCATTACATATTTAACCTTGCTACAAGAGTAGGTTTTAGCACTAAAATATAAAATTAATATAACTTTGCTTATTGGTGTAGAAATAATCAACCTCGTTATCTCATCAATTATTCATTTCAGTGTAGAGGAAATTAGATATCTAAATTTGTTCAAGTTAAGATTTGATTTTGGGAGTGAACTCTCAATTTTGGGTTTGGGGATAATTGTGGTCAGGTGTTTTGGCGGGAAATAATATTCTCTCGGGCCCAGCACAACTGCCATTACTCACCATTTCTTTTGACCGTTCCCGTAAAGTGTGTTACAGGTGAATTTTGTTTCATTTTCCTTTTTTTTTTTCTTTTCCCCTTTTGAATTGTCTCAAGATTGTAACATCCGTGTGACAAAGTTGGGTGTTTTCAGAGTGAGGATGTTTTCACGACACACTGTAAATCGGCAGGTGTTAATATATATAGCCGGACAGTTATATGAAACTTGAAAACGCCAATACAAAGAACAAATCACTCCCTCCAGTTGCATTGCGCGGTCCTCTGGGCCTGATTGCAACTTTAACTATAAAAGAATGTGTGTGTTAACAGTATTATATTTATAATCTCAAAAAACATAATATTTCCATATCCATACTTCTTAAAAAATTTGAGGGAAAAACTGCGGATATTTAAAATGTCCTAATTTGTAAACATTACAAAGAAATAATATTATTATAAAATTGTAGAATGAAACACCTTAAAGAAATAATTATCTTAACAATACATACCTGTAATGGAACGCAACCAAGAACCGCTGTTCTATCAGCAGCAACAGAGCAACATGTCCTACAGATGTGAGGGAAATGCCTCGATTGAGTCATCTCAGATACGACGCCCTCTGGCGACTTATTACAACAACTAAAACGCTTAAATCATAACGATTTTCAATGATAAATTGACGAAATCTAAATTAACTTCTTGTGTAAACAAATGAAATTGATTCTGGAAAAAGAAATTTTGTTTTTAATAAATTACCACTTCCTTAAAACGAAATCTGTCTTAAAACGTACAACACTACTTATAAAAAGAAGTAAGTAATATGTTTCTTAACAAAAGTTCACAAATGAAACCGAAATCGCTGCAAAAACTTGTTACTTCCTGAATTGGAATCGGTGGTTTTCATTTAAATAAAAAAATGGATCCCACCCAAAACATTTCATGTAAAATAAGTTGCCAAGACTCACATGCTCGTAACGCTTTCACTGTTAAAAAGATATGAGATCTCATGTAGAGCCAAGCCCCTAACTCTACAAGCCCTAATTCTAAAAACCTTATATCTTGGTCAATAAGTATGGCTTGGCCGTTTCGTGGCTGTCGCACAGACAATCCCATGGAGTTATGTAAGGGCTATGGAGTATGCCAAGGCATACTTTTTGACCAAGATAGTAGGGTTTTTAGAGTTAAGCCTTGTAGAGTGAGGGGCTTGGCTCTACATGAGATCTGATAACTTTTTAACAGTGAAAGCGTTATGAGCGTCTTGGCAACGTATTTTACATGAAATGTTTTGGGTGAGACGAAGTAGTTCCATGAAACGGCCAAGCCATACTTTTTGACCAAGGTATAAGGTTTTTAGAGTTGGGGCTTGTATAGTTAGGCCTTGTAGAGTTAGGGGCTTGGCTCTACATGAGATCTCATATCTTTTTAACAGTGAAAGCGTTATGAGCATGTGAGTCTTGGCAACTTATTTTACATGAAATGTTTTGGGTGGGATTTCATTTCTTTTTGTAAGATGAGATCTGATAACTTTTTAACAGTGAAAGCGTTATGAGCATGTGAGTCTTGGCAACTTGTTTTACATGAAATGTTTTGGGTGGGATTTCATTTCTTTTTGTAAGATGAGATCTGATCACTTTTTAACAGTGAAAACGTTATGAGCATGTGAGTCTTGGCTACTTATTTTACATGAAATGTTTTGGGTGGGATTTCATTTCTTTTTGTAAGATGAGATCTGATCACTTTTTAACAGTGAAAGCGTTATGAGCATGTGAGTCTTGGCTACTTATTTTACATGAAATGTTTTGGGTGGGATATACCTATCAGAAATTGTTATATAAATGAAGAACCGGAACCCCCTTTATGAGGGGTTGGAGGATGAAAATTACAGATTTCTTAAATTTTTTGTTGTTTGTGTGCTAACCTAGCCTGCATACCAAATTTCAGCTTTCTAGGACTTCAGGAAGTACCCTAGAGGTTTTGATGATCATGAGTCAGTCAGTCAGTCAGTCAGTGAGTGAGTGAATCAGTGACGGAATCGACGTATTTTAGGTATTAATAAAATCCAAAGTATAAAAGCTAAATAAATGAAACTTAGCGTATTTCATTAGTCTGGTAATTGCATCGTATCCTGAAAATTTCAGCTCTCCAGTATTATCCAGGCCGAAGGCATGAGGGTTCGAAAACACGACGAAACACTTTCAGAAAAGGTACGTAGTGCCCTTCCTTCGGCTCGTCTTGGCGGGGGCACTGCCGTGCCCCCAGATATTCACCTATGAAGAAATTTAAAATACTTTTCTCCCAACAACTTTCAAATAATTTTTGATAAATATTATTATTGCTTAGGTTAATATTTAAGTATTAATAATTTTTTTTAATATATATTTAAAACAAAATTAAACTTTGTGTGTTTTAAAACGTTTTTAAACATATAAAGTTTAAGCTTATTAAATGTTTCTTCAATCAATACAAACTGAATGACTATTTCTTTTTAAATATAGAATTAACGTGTCTCAAATTAATACTGGAATAAAAAATATGTGAGCATTCATCGTTGAGAGTTTGGAACGGACAGCTTCGTACTTTTTAGGGACTCGTCAGCCAAACCCACTGACCAGATGAAATGCTCAGATAGTGCAAAAGTAATAAGCGTATCCTCACCTGCTTCCGGCTGTGGCTTCCCTTAAAATAAAAACACATTTAAAAAAAAAAAAAGAAACAAAACAGGTATAATTTCAAATCCTGTTCTGAGAAGCTATCAGGTGCAAAGGAATTTCAATACAAAAAAAACCAAGGTTAAACCCATCCTGGTTTATTTAAACAAAGAATTAACATGCCTCAAATTAATAGAAAAGATTGGGAAAAAGACACCGAAATAATAAAAACAAAATATTATTTTTGTGTCTTTTTCCCATTCCTTTCAACTATTCCTTTTTCTTTGATCCATAATTTGGATTCCAAACTGAAGCTGGAAACGGCAACTGTCTCTATCTATGAATAAAAACAAAGTTAGAAGACCTAAGAACTATAAACAAACTACGATCTGGAGTAAATGATTTTCAAAACTTTCTCAGACGAATTTATTGAGGTTGAAAGAGAATTGTTTTCATATGTTTTTTAATAGTTCTAAAAAGTATGTTATTAAGTTTACGAAATAGTTCATGAATCGTCACTTTCTTCGAATGCATTAATCTAGTGTTACCAAAATCAGATGTTCCCTTGCAAATCTGATCCAGGATAAAAAAACGGGGACAGAGGAAATCTAAAGGTTTGTAATTAAGAGATTTTCAAATCATTCACAGGTTGTTTTTTATTCTGTTGATACGATAACCTATTAAAAACGAGAAACGATTTTGAGAATATACAAAAATTCGCTGTTTCTTGGCTGGTAAGAGCGTTTTTTTTTTGGTTTTTTTTTTGGATTTTTAGTTGCTTCCTCGGACGAGAAGTGGAGAGAGAGAGTATATTTTCTCTTGATTAAACTACTGAATTTCCTAAAAGTTTTAAATATGGAGATTAAAGGTGCGTTTCGGGTTTGTTTTGTTGGTTTTTTTGCTCTTAGTTCCGGCATAGGGATTTCAGGTTTTCGAACACAGAATACCATCTCCATCGTTTGTCCACAGGAGGCCCGAAGCCAGAACTAGCTATAAGAGTGGGCAAACAATTTCCTAAAGGGGGGGGGAAGAATATTTACAGTTACATATTTACCTATTCACCTAACCCCCGTATTTTATTTGATATAAAATTACAGTAGTTAAAAATTTAGAGTAATATTCTCGTCAGTTACGTTAGCGATTAATGAAGTTTTAATCTTTTTAATACTTTTAGTGTTTTAGAATTATATTTTTCCCAATTAATTTGACTGAATAATTTATATTTTATATAGTTTTCGAATCGTAAACCAAAATTATTATTCAATTTATTGATTTGAAAGATTTTTAACCAATTGTATCTAGTTATTTTTTCATTACTTTGATTATTTTTTATTTTCACACTTCAAACGGTTTCCCGTTATTGTAGTCTCGAACAACACTGTTTAAAAGAACACGGAACCAATTAATCATGTTCTTTGGGGGTTAGGTGTAAATCTTTACTCCAAAAAAATTGACATAACAAAAGAAACATATTTGATAAGACTTATCCTTTTATTTCAGTTTAACTAATTATAATCGCAGATATAATGTAAAAAGAAATATATTTTTTCAGTGTAAGTACAGTTTAAAATATTTCTCCCTTCCACTTTTAATTATACATATTTTTAATTGTATATATTTTTAATAAAAATTATTAACGTGCACTAAAATGAGTGATATTATCCGTGACGCCGACGCACTGGTCAAAATAGTTAAAAATGGATAAAAAGTTAAAAACAATTAGTTTCGGCCCTTTAATTAAGGGGGGCCTTCTTCCGGTAAAATGAGCCAAAGTTAAATAAAATGGTTTTATATAGCCTCTGGAGCTACCTGCATCCTGGGAGCTACAGAAACGTATCAGACTATTGGCTAGAATTGGAAGGGTTAAAGCCTAAAGGAGGGGGTTACAGGTTGTTTGTCGTATTTGTACGAACAGAGGGTGTTTGTTTACGTTTTTTAAGGCCGTATTTGGCCATGTTTTGCACTGAAAGGGTCTGGTTATAACAATATGGGTTGGTTAATATATGAAAAGTTTCTTTGCATTTGGGCAAGAAGTCATTATTTTCTTTACAAAGAATGGAGACCTGATCAAAATTAATGTGATGTTTGTGCTTTTTGGAATGCGTTACTGTATTACAATTGTGGTCATTATTATCCAAAGCGTATCGGTGCTGATATATACGGGCCGACAATTTCTGCTTGGTCTCGCCTATGTAAACACAACCCTCACCATTTGTGCATGGAATAGCGTAAACCACTCCCTTATTACCACCTGAGTCATTTTTATTTTTATTTTTGTTGCTCCTGAGAATGCTCAGTTTGCCAATTGTGTTGTGACTGGAAGATGTGAGCGTTATATTAAAAGGCCTGAGTGTTTTACCTAACGCTTGAAACAACGTAGGATGAAATGGGATAGAAATGAAATTGCGGGTAGGCTTTTGCGTATTGTTATCATTTAGATAGCGTGCACGCGTGAATTTGGCTATGCTGTTATCCAAAAAGGTTGGAGGATAACCATTACGAATAAATAAACTTCTAATATATTGGATTTCCTTGTTAAAATCCGAAAGGTTATTAGACAAATTAAAGGCCCGATCTACAGCCATTCTAATGTTGTTAATCTTGAACGGTTTGGGACAGTAAGATTTAAAATGCAGGGTAATGGGCTGAGATGTTGCTTTGCGAAACACCGATGTGTAAAAAGAACCCTCCCCCCGTTTTATTTGAACATCCAAGAAAGCAATGGTTTTGTGAAATTCATTTTCGTTTTCAATTTTGAACTTAATGTTGCAGTGGACGGAGCTAATAATGGATGCGATTTCATGTTGAATAGATGGATGGGAATAAAATAAAAGATCGTCCACGTAACGACAATATAACGGAATTTGAAAGTGCCTATGGTCATAAATCATGTACGCTTCATCCTCTATGTAAATCATGGTTATCTCCGCTAAGAGGGCGGAAGCGGAGAGGCCCATGAAGAGTCCTGTGGTTTGTTTATATATATCTTTATTGAAAATAAAAAACTGCATATTAAAAAGTGCATTTATGAGAGGAATCAATTCGTCGTCCAAATTAAGTTCAGTAAAATAATCCACAGACTTGCTTTGTAAATGTGACAAGGCCTTAATTACTAGCTCTAATGAGATGGATGTGAATAGTGAGTCAACGTCCAATGAAAAAAATTTGTATTCTTCATGGAATCGGAGCTCATGAATTAATTGGATAAAAGAATAGCTGTCTTTGATCGCGAATGCAGAAGCATTTCGTAAAAGTAAAAGCTTATTGTAAATAATGGTGGAAATTCCTTTGAGTGCTGAGTTGTCACAGTTCACTATCGGACGGACAGGGAATAACCCCTTCTCGTTTTTTTCTTTATGCACCTTCGGAAGGAATTTTATATGAGGTATGGAGAGCGACGCATCCTTCAGTTCGTCGGCTACTTTTTCAGTTAGGCATTTTTGTGAGAATAAAGAACGGATAATCTTACGATTATAATTAAGCACAAATTTAGGATTGGAAGAAACCAAAGAAATCCTCTGTTCGTACAAATACGACAAACAACCTGTACCCCCCTCCTCTAGGCTTTAACCCTTCCAATTCTAGCCAATAGTCTGATACGTTTCTGTAGCTCCCAAGATGCAGGTAGCTCCAGAGGCTATATAAACCCATTTTATTTAACTTTGGTTCATTTTACCGGAAGAAGGCCCCCCTTAATTAAAGGGCCGAAACTAGTTGTTTTTAACTTTTTATCCATTTTTAACTATTTTGACCAGTGCGTCGGCGTCACGGATAATACATATTTTTAATTGTACATATTTTTAATTACACAGTAGAACCTCATTATAACGGACCCTATTATAACGGACGTCGCTTATAATGGACAGTTTTAAAAAAAAATTGTCATCCTACAATTAAGGTGAGCGAAATGAAAAGACCATTTAAATTTTGTTATTCAATACGTTGAACAATCGGCAAATGAAAATGTGTTGCTTATTATGAAAACTTACGACACCTCCGTGATGCAGCCAAAGTATCTACAGAAGCCAGAAGTTTTATAGTAATCTTGGTACCTATATACTAATTTAGCAAGAGAACTTTTTCGTAGATAATAGGAAGATTAACTGTACATTTAAGTTTCCTGCTGAATATTCTTTCAGCATTCATGTTAAATGGACTCAAGTTAAAAATATATTTATTATCGTCAATAGAATTTTATTAAAGAAAATATGAGTTGTAATTAAAAATTTCTAGAAATGTAAAATTACAATATTACATTCCTAGAAATTCAAAAATAATATCTTCTTTAATATTTCACTATATTTCATCCCTCTGCGAGAGATTTTTTTCAGGTAATAAATTGAGGACAAGAAAATTTTTCTTCTTCCTTTATAAATTCGTTAGGATTACAAAATAAGAACTAACCAATGAAATTTTCAACTCATTATTAATAACAATTTAACAATTCAAATCAAACTTTACACTCATGTATTATTAACAATTTTATTAACTACTCAACCATGATAAACCAATAATCATTTCTCCATAAATTTCTTAATATATTTACAACCTCGTTTATCCGGACTAACTGGGACCAAAGGCAATCCGAAAAATCGAAAATCCGGATAATCCGGGTAATATGGATAATAAGCAAAACAAATCCTTAAATAAACAGACTTACCGTTTATTACGATAAAAAACTATGTTTCGTAGCTTCAACGCCCTGTGACACTCTAGTAAAGCTTTCTTAAACTCGACCAAAACCACTTTATTACAATAATTTATTGTACAATCTATGCAAAAACTGTACATTTAATCAAAATAAAAAGCGAATGTTTGGCATACTTGTAGTTATGTTCTTGTTATCATAGTTAAAATATTATCTATGTGAACATTAAATAAAAAAAATGTCTACAAATCTGATCCGGTTTATTCAGAGATCCGGATCAACGAGGTTGTAGTGTGTATCCAAACGATGCTTCGCTAATTTTAGGATATTTAATCTCTATTTATACATTTTTTTCAATTAAATATTATTCAATCATGAGTCTTTCTTTTTCATTCGAAATTTCACATTCAAATTAACTTTTTGGGTCTGGGTTGCTAAATTTTATTTGAATTGTTAAATGATAAAATTGTTACAAAGAAATTTTAACGTGTCTGTAATAAATTAATCAATAAATCAAAAAGGCACCAAAGTAAACAAAAGATTTCACCTCTGAGCTATCAACAGTGGGAGTGTGGGACGGCCGTTTCGTCCTCTTTATGGACTTATCAGCCACACAATCCCTCTGTCGAAAGCTCAGATCGCGAAACGATCTTTCTTTGTCATTTATGTGGTTTGCCAGTAACCTTACTTTCTTCAATTTCCTTTGGGCCTGACAGATTCACAGGCCAGGAATTGAAGCCTTTTCTTTCGTTTTCATTTTTTTTCTTTCGCTTTTGTTTATTTGGAAACCCACAGGCGAGTGCGTCGGTGGATTCCCTTACTTGGTTTCGGATCTGAGTGTTTGTGTGGCTGATGAGTCCATGTTATGTAGTGAATGAGAAAGTATGGTGGAAGAAGTGCAGGGGAAATGAGAGAACCCCAAGAAAACCTGCCCAGCGCGGATTGTCCACCATCATGAAACCCACATGAGAACCGAACTCTGGTACTCAAGAGGTGAGAGACCGCGCGGCCTGTTGAGTCCATAAAGAGGACGAAACTGCCGTCCCACACTCCCACTGTTGATAGCTCAGAGCGAAATCTTTTGTTTTACTTTGGTGTTTTTTTTTGGTTTATTGATTGACAAAAGTGTTAATAATAATGTGTGTAAAATTAATGTAGAAAATTCCTCTATCCCTATAATAAACTAAAAAAAGATCTTAAATAAAAAAGAAAATATTCCAATTTATCACTACTACAATTACAAATACAGCAAATTAATTTATTATTCATGTATATATTGTTTTAATGTAATGTATTATATACATTTCGAACAATAGAGTAGATGTGAATGTTATGATAACCTTTTAGAAAGAGTTTCTTGCAGGTAATACAAACATTCCTGAATACAATAGCAAAGAATTGTTTTATTATGTACAGTAGAACCTCAATACATCGGACTAATAGGGGCTGAAATTTGTTCGTTTTAATTGAAGTCCGGTTTATAACAAATAATTCTTATAGGGGTGTAATGCAGCAGGGTGTACATCAATAAAAGTACCATAGTTAGCTATGAAGTGTTTATTATATTTCAAATAAAAAACAGCCTTCAACATAATAGGTTGAAATGAAAACGATGTGTACGTATACACTGCTTCAATCTTTAGAACAAGAAGGTCCTCGTTCATGTTGATTGCTTACATTCATTGGTTTGAAAAAATAATTTCTTTTTCTGCTGGGTTTGTTCGATCGATGTTTAATCTCTTGCTTGGAAATGTAAAACTCGTCAGATAAAAATTAGCATCCTTTATTAATATTACAAACTTTTGTAAAAATGTCCGTTATAAGCGACGTCCGTTATAATAGGGTCCGTTATAATGAGGTTCTACTGTGTTATGTAGTGAATGTGGGTGGCAGAGAAGCCAAGCACTGCGACCGGAGGTCACTATCCCACGGAAATATGGACAGATGGAGAGAAAGACTGAGAAAGTATGGTGGGAGAAGTGCTGGGGAAACGGGAAAACCCCGAGAAAATCTTCCCAGCATGGATCGTCCACCATCACCAAACCCACAGGAGAACCGAACCCGGTACTCAGAGGTGAGAGGCCGATGTCATGGCGACAACGCCAACCGCGCGGCCATTGTTTTATTAATAGTTTAATTTGCAGAGAAACTAACGAATTAATTTGAAGGGTTTCCTGAAAGTCCAAGGTATTAAAAATAAATTTCAAAAAAAAAATAATTAAAAACTTCATTTTTATTTCTAAAATATAAGCTTAACAATTTTACCAGTCTTAATCCAATATAATGACAGGAAATACGAAAATACAAGAAATTATTTCAATTCTTTTACTTTTTTTGTTGTAAAAATAATAATAATAATGAACCTTCTATTAGATATTACAAAGCACAGAATTAATTTGTTTTAACGATACAAGCCAATATTTATTTATTGCCAAGTAATCATTTACTTAAAATTAATGTGAGTCAATGCTCGATAACATTTCAGTTCTTTGGCTAATTTTGATCACTATAATATTTTGCAAAACAAAAAAGGGTTTGTCATAGATATTCATTACCTAGCGATGGATTTTGTCTGAAACAAACTTCGCTAGTCATGACGTCAACTACTTGAACTCCGACCCGTCAGTCCCAGATGGCGTCTTTTTGTGATCGCATAAGCGTGACCACGGAAGGACAAACTTTACATAGCTAAGCAAGGGGAATAGTGTGGAACGTAGGTAATTATTTGAATTTTAATTATTAGTATGTATAAGTAACTGTAGAAAATACAAAAACCAGAATGTAATGTTTGTAAGATTCAGTTACGGATTTTAGCAATAAATGGCGCTGTTACGTCTGGAAACATCAATCTATAAGGAAATAACATCATCAAAAGCTGTTCTTTCATGAACTGAACTGTAGAACTCAACAACTTACGCTAATTTTATCATTCACTCTCCAATCCCAAATATAAATGTCACCTGTTTTGTGTTGTATGGGTCTTCCCGTTTTTACTGTCAAAATTCCGTGTGCCATTTCGCATTGGTAAAGTTGGGAGAGATGACACACAATTCGAATTTTTCACGTAAAATATTAAAAACCTTATTTTTTAAACGTTGAAAGCTTTAAACTGTTGATTTATCCTTTGCTTAAATATTTACTTTATTTTTTATGTTTTTAATGCTATTTCTTATTTTTAGAATTTAAAAAAATTTTTGACATTGAGTCATCTTTCCCATACCTATGGGAGAGATGACACGGGTAGTAGGGCATAGATGGCCACCTGGAATATGAATTAGAGACCTATGTAAATCAAACTGCTACTTGTATTTTTATAAATATTAACAGAAACGTAATTAAAATTCCTTTAAATAAATCCAATATATAAAAATATCTCCAAGGTCTCCTCCCCACTTCCTTATGACTTCCAAAAATAAATCACTTACAGTTATCAGATTTGCAAAATACCTTAGATTTTATTTTTTT
>JAFIDM010102405.1:5740-29469 GCA_023159025.1 Thereuonema tuberculata | reverse complement strand
TTAATTAAATTTAAGTAAGGATGGTCTAAATTCTTTTATAGAAATCGTATAAATCAATATAATGAAGTTCCGAATCTGTATTATATATTATTTTCTAAATTACAGTATAAAACGAAATCCATGACTGACAGGACATCTACAAAGTTGTTCAATAAAGAATTAAATACCTGCACTATAGTTTTTTTTTTTTTTTTTTTTAATTTTAAAGGCCAACGCCTTGTCACTAGGCGCCCCCAACCGGAGAGCCGACTATTACTAGGGAACAGATACTGGGTGGTTTTCCGTTGCCTGCCTCAGGACTCCATTAAGGAATGACGTCAGACCGAAGAGAAAGCGAAGAAGAGGCTGACAAACACAGGAAACGAAATTGAAACAGCCAAGTCTTCGTTCGGGAATCGAACCCAGATGCCGGCACACGGTCTCACGGCATACCACCGTCAAGACTGCTCGTCTGACACGGAGTGTACTAGTGGCTAGAATAAATAGTGTGACGGTCGACTTGCTTTTTGATGTTTCCGGTGTGATGATCGCCACCAGATGGCGCTACCTCTCTCATGTGTGCTCTGTTCGCCTTATTCCCAGCTATAAGAATAGGCTTTTCTAGAATAAAGTATTGATACAAAGTTGACAAGTCCTATCGATTGGTCAGTTAATCTGTCCTGTGATTGGCCGAATCGGGGGACCAATCAGTCTTGTCCTCTCACCAAGTGGCGGACCGAACAGAAAGCTTGAGAGAGATTCTCGGAATCCTGTCCGATCTGTTTATATATCTGTTATTTATAATTAATTAAGTGTTTGTGCTTTAGACTAAACCACGGCGTTAGTCTCTGTCCTTTCGACCATACATCAATATCAATGTTTTCATATATAAATAAAAAAAAAATCTTACAGCAGTATGCAGGATTCTTATTTTTTTTTATTAAAAAATATAAAAGTATGAAAAGAAAATGGTCTTTATTAACTTAAATTGAGAAGAAAAAAAAAATTTCAGGATGTTACATGGTTTTTATTAAATAATGAGAAAGAAGAAATTTGAATAATAAGAGGAATATTTTAATACTTAATAAGCTTTAAATATAACCTTTTAGATTTTTTTATAAATAATTTATCTCCACCATTTATTATTTTATCTTATCCTTCTATTTATCTTCAACTGTCTTGTATTCTCCTCTCTTTCAACTCATTTCACATTTATGCCTCACCTAATAAGTGAACTTATAGTTCTTCTGTTTTTATCTCTTTTGTTTACAAAAGAAATTGAAGCTTTCTAATTGTTTTCCAACCTTCTTATTTTCAATTTCAATTCCAGCTTTATTATTATTGATCATTTCGGTTTTGAAAAACCAATCTATTTGCCCCCAATTTCAATATTTTTTTCTTTATTTCCACTGATGTCAATATCTTAATACTTTCTAGCAGCTAGAAAATGAATTTACCCAGGCTTCATTTTATTTAAGATACTTTGTAATACATCTACATTTTAGTATATTTCTAATTACACTGCTTTTATTTTAATTGTAACACAGTAAGCAGTCGATTTTCTTGAAGTATTGGTGCGTGAATGTATTGTTTTCATTCCTATAAGAATAATTACAGTAGATTCTAACTCGAAAATGTATTATTTAAAATCCAATTGTGAAAAATATTTCATGCACTGATTTCTTTATTCGCTTAGGAACAACAATTCTCAATATGGAACTACCTAATCTAAGCCTAACCAACTCATTGCGACTTCGTTGCTCCGTCGATGTTAAGCACCAAAGACATTGACGTCAGAAACACCATAAAGAAATCAGATGTACAGCTTATCTCGTTCTGAACTTTCAGGGAGATCAGGCTTTTATATTTTGCCGCCAAAGAAAATAGGTCCAACTTTCGGCTTAGCAAAGCATTGTCAGATGCAAAATAAAACGTTCTAAATATGAAATTTGATTTTTCTAAAATTCAATAATAATCTCCTTTTCGTTAGGCAGTAATATTTGTACTTATTGTCCTCCAATCAAAATGCGTTAAAATCAAAATTAAACAAGATGGCGACGACCGATTTCCACTCCTTGAAAACATACAAAAAAAAATATCGTTAAATTAAAAAAGCCAACTATATCGACACCCATAAAAATAAATATTATTTAAAAATAAAATAACACGTACGTATTCGGAACCCCTAATTTTAGGTTCCGTTATGAAGTGAAATGAACCCTCCTATCTTACAAGTTTAAAAAATCTCTTCCCTAATCGGGAGTCGATAAAGAATCGTTTTATTAAAAAAATATCGTTTTCACTGAATATCAACAGTTCATTTCATATCCACACATTGTCATAGATCTTATGTTTAAAATTATCAACAAGATACATTATTTTATGTGTAATATAGAATACAAAATTACATATCATTTTTCATGGATCATAAAACTAATGAAGAAATGAATGATTTAAATTCAATTGTATAGAAAAACTCGAAATTCTTGGATTAAAAAAAAAATATTTACATATATATACATAATCTGTACAAATGTTGGTTGGTTGGTTGGTTGGTGTTTTTTGGCGCAAAAGCAGCTGCGGCTAAGCTGCGCCAAGAAAGGTAAAAAAGAAAAGAAAATGGACTGAAAACTAACTACATGTATCTAGCTAAAAAGGACAAAAACTAGAAAAGAACAGGTAGTGCGCACAGCAAGATGACAGGATATAGGTAAAATGATAGGTATTTAGAAGAAAAGTAAAAAATCTGAGAATTACAAAAGAGTGGCAAGGCCACATTGATGAATGAAGTGTAAAACTGATGAAATGGGTAAAAGATCATTATCATTTAAAAGCAGTGAAATATGAAAATGAACGTGAAATTTAAAAAGAGGATAAAAGCACTTACGACGATGTTGAGTAAAAGCAGGACAGTCAATTAAAATACGATGGACGGTTAAAACAACGTTGCACGTAGAACACTGGGGAGGTGGACGATTGAGCAGTAAGTAGCTATGTGTCAGTCTTGTATGGCCGATCCTCAGACGCACCAGAAGAACATCCTTCTGGCGAGTTGGAAACAGTCGAGTGGCAGGAGAGGATAATGAAGGACTGACAAGACGAAGTTTATTGCCGTGAAGAGCATCCCATTCGTGTTGCCAGGCAGATCGGAGACGAGAACGTATAAGTGCATAGATATCAGAGGCCGGAGTGGAGATCCGTCGCAAGGGTAAACTAGCAGCAGACTTTGCGAGAGAATCAGCATGGTCATTGCCGACAATGCCGACGTGGCCTGCGATCCAGCAGAAAATGATAGTGCAACGGTGAAAACGCTGTAAAAAAATCTAAAATGGATAAAACAAAAGGGTGACCCTTCAGGGTGTGACTGCACAGTGCCCGCAAAGCGCTCTCAGAATCAGTAGATAAGTGTGTGCATAAACTTCTCCTGCAAAGCATACTGTAAAGCTAGGAAGACGGCATAAAACTCAGCAGAAAACACAGATGCCTCAGAAGGAAGATGAACAGCATGACTGAAAGTAGCAGTGTAAAAAGCAGCTCCAACATAATCTGCACCTTTAGATCCGTCGGTATAGAAAATGTTGAAATCAGAGTGACGGGACAAATGATCTTGATGCAGAGATTGAAAGACTGTCGAGGGAGTGTTGATTTTCGCCAAAGTACGAAGAGAGAAATCACAGTTGGGTAGAGGATATTTCCAATGCGCGGATGGTGAAGTAGGTAGAGTGGCAATGTGAAGGTCAGTGAGCTGTAGTGTAGTGAGCGAAGTCGTCACCCGATGTCCAAACGATGGTATAATGGAAGGACGATTGGTGAAAAGTCGTCGTTGACGGGGACGACACACACATTGATAAGCAGGATTATTTGGAAGTGAAGAAATACGGGCGAAATATTGGAGAGACAAAACTTGTCGACGAAAGTGCAGGAACGGTTCCAGAGCCTCTGCGTACAGGTTGGGAATCGGTGAAGTACGGAAAGCACCGAGGCAGAAGCGGAGGGCCTGATGGTGTACAGGATCAAGTGTCCGAAGGACAGACGGTTGCGCAGAGCCATAGACAATGCAGCCATAATCCAATTTGGATCGATTAAGGGCTCGGTAAATGCGCAACAAGGCCAAGCGATCACCACCCCATTTGGAATGCGAAAGCACTTTGATACAATTTAGTTTTAAAAGACACCGTTTCCGAAGGTCAAGTATGTGATCCTTAAAAGTCAATTTCTTATCAAAAATGAGGCCTAAAAATTTATGCTGAGACACACATGGAAGTGAGACGCCACCAAGAGTCAGCTGCGGATCAGGAAAAATTCCCTGACGTCGAGTGAAATGGACACACACAGTCTTGGATTGTGAGAAAGTAAAACCATTAGAAACGCTCCAAGTCTGTAACCGATGTAGAGCTAACTGCAGTTATCGTTCAATCAAACGTAAATTAACAGAACTGCAAGAGATCTGTAAGTCGTCAACATATAAACAGTGGTGAACCGACGAAGGCAAAACAGAGATGATGCCATTAATCTTTACAGAAAAAAGGGTAACGCTCGAGACACAGCCCTGAGGTACTCCGAGTTCTTAAGGATAACATGTAGAGAGCGTAGATCCTAGACCGTACTTGAAAGGTACGATTCGCAAGAAAATTGCGAATAAAAATAGGCATGTGACCACGAAGGCCGTAATGATGAAGATCTTGTAAAATGCCAAATTTCCAGGTGCGATCGTATGCCTTCTCCAAGTCAAAGAAAATGGAGACGAGGTGTTCTCGATTAATAAAGGCAGTGCGAATAGTATCTTCCAAACGGACAAGATGGTCAACCGTAGAGCGATGTGGCCGGAAACCCCACTGTGTGGTAGCGAGAAGCTTATTGGCTTCAAGATATCATTGAAGGCGGCGATTTACCATTCGTTCAAGCGTCTTACATAAACAGCTAGTGAGGGCAATGGGGCGATAATTATTTGGATCACTGGCGTCTTTACCAGGTTTGGCAAAAGGAATGACTATAGCTCGTCGCCAACTATCAGGAAATAAATGTTCCAACCAGATTTTATTAAAGATGGACAGAATAACATTCAACGACGAAACGGATAAGTGTCGCAACATCACATAATGAATTCCGTCAGGGCCGCAGGCAGTATTTTTGCTGGTGTCTAGTGCAAACAATAATTCCTGTAAACTAAAAGGGAGATTGTATGGTTCTCTGTTGGAAGAAGAAAACTTTAAAGGAATAGCTTCAGCACGGACTTTAATCGTTTGAAAAGTAGGAGATAAAAGTGCAGGGCTGGAATTCCGTGCAAAAGCACGTCCAAGGGCTTCAGCTTGTGCGGAGATAGTAGCTATTTCTTTTCCATCTTCTTTCAGTATGTGCATAGATTGAGATCTGTACTTTCCGTGCATCTTACGAATGTTATCCCAAAGGGTCTTTGAAGACAAAGTACAAGTTAGTGATGAAACAAAACGTTGCCACAACTCCCACTGACCAATGCGACGGACACGACGAGCAGAAGCACGTGCTCGCTTAAAAGCCAAAAGATTGGCCGAAGTCGGATAACGGCGAAAAATGTTCCAAGCTTTCTGCTTAATCTTCTGTGCAGACGTACAGTCACTAGTCCACCAAGGTTTGGGATGCAGAGGGAATCGTCCAGATGTTTGTGGAATTGTTGCTTTGGCAGCACAAATAATGATATGAGTGACCTCATCAATAAGTTGATCAATGGTAGCTGAAAGATCAATGGCCTCCAGATTACAGCGGCTAGTAAAAGTTATCCAGTCAGCAGAGTCAAATTTCCAGCGATGACGACAGGGTGATGAAAAAAGCTGAACGAGGGAGCTCTTTGAGAATGATTGGGAAATGGTCACTGCCACCAGGGTCGTTGATAACATCCCATGAGAAATGGGGGAAGAATGACGCAGAACCTACAGCTAAATCAATAGCAGAGACAGATATTGGCGAGGATGAGCAATGAGTTGCGGCGCCTGTGTTAAAGATACAAAGATTATGCCGAACTAAAAGATCTTCAATAACAGCACCTCTAGGATTGGTGGATGAAGAACCCCAGACAGGAGAATGAGCGTTGAAATCTCCAACTAAGAGAAACGGAGTCGGTAATTGATCCAGAAGCTGAGCAATGTCTGTAAGCGAAACAGGGGCTGTGGGGACAGATATAAGCTACAGATAGTGAAAAGGCGGCTGGTGGAAAGGCGAGCAGCAACAGCTTCCAATGAAGTCGTAAGTGGGACATGAGAGGATGGAGTATCATGTCGAATAAAGAGACAAACGCCTCCGCCGCTTCTATCGGTCCGCTGTTTACACAGCATGGAATATCCTGGAAGAGATACGAATGTGTCGTTTCCTGTAAGAAAAGTTTCCTGGAGACACATACAGACTGAATGATTAGTAGAAAGGAGGGCTTTAACATCGTTCAGGTTGGAGCGAAGTCCTCGACAATTCCAATACAGTAAGGCCATTAAAAGATAAAAAAGGGTAAAAGCCTAAAAATCAAGGTGGAGGTGCTGGTGGTGCCCTAAAGTTTGGGTGTTTGGAGGAGTCCTCCAGATCGTCTTCATAAAACCGTCTAGGAGAGAAATGTCTCCGACGGCCACGAGAAGGTGAACGTGAACGTGAACTAGTGCGATGAAAAGGTCGGTGTGGAGATACAGATGGTCGTTTCTGAGTGAAGTTGAGACCGGCAGGGATATTAGAAGTACTTGAAGAAACTGGCAAAGATAACATGGTGGATTGTGACGTAGATTGAGTTGATTGTGACGGAACTGTTGTGGTAGGAGTAGCAATGTTTTGAAATATGGCTGAAAAGGACTCGCGAGGAGGACAAGTGATGTCTGTTTGACAGGAGATTGAAGCTGTCCGTTTGGATTTTACCGCAAACGAAAAAGTCTTTTGGGCTGGCACAGCAAGAAGCATCCTCCGAGCCTCGGGATAAGAAAGAGAATGTTTAACTATGATAGTCTGAATCTCCTTCTCCTCCTTCCAACGAGGACAAGATCGAGAGTATGAAGGATGGTCTCCTGAACAATTGACACACTTGAGAGGTGAAGTGCACGGTGTAGACTCGTGGGATGGCTCACCACACTTAGGGCAGATGGACTTGCCACGACAAGCTGCAGAGCCATGACCATAACGTTGGCACTTGAAGCAGCGCAAAGGGTTCGGGATGTAAGGACGCACAGGACAGCGGAGATAGCCAGCTGTAACACTCGTGGGCAGTGTGGAGGTGTTAAAAGTAAGAACAACTGTTCGAGTGGGTACTTCCTTATTGTCACGACGAACGTTAATCCGTCGTACAGCAGTCACACCCTGCGAAGCAAAGCCTTCGACGCATCACATAGACCGTCCAGATCTGGTTCTCGGATGACGCCGCGACTGGAGTTTAAAGTCTTGTGCTTTGTGACAGATACCGGAGTATCTGCCAAAGTCGTCAAATTAAGAAGTTGGTCCACAGCTTTTGAAGAAGGTAGCTGGATTAACAAATCGCCAGACTGGAGTTTCTTGACTGACTTGATATTTGAAGTTACGCCTGAAAGTGCTTTGAAGATGAGAAAAGGGGACAGTTTAGACAAAGGTGTCTCAGGGGTTAAGGAATGCATAATTAGAAATGTCGGACTGGTAGTAGAAGAAGAGCGGTGTGGGAATTGCTTCCCAATAAAGGAAAAAAAAGAAGAATCCATACACAAAAGATTTAGCTGGGGAAAGTAAACAGTCACCAGGCAGCTATCCCCATATCTGCCTGGAAGGCACTGCCGAAGCAGTTTAAATACTGTGATTTGTCTCCAGGCAATCTTTTTTTTTTCCACAGGGATCGTTCATGACACTAAAGTAACCCCGTAGTGCTACACATCCATCGGCACGATGCCTTCCACCTTGGATTCGGGGGGAGGCGTTTAGGACCCATGGAGAGTATCTCATGGAAAAGAGAACCCTCCATGGGTGGTCCCCTCACCACGTACAGGAACCCGCACCGAGGGGATCTGTACAAATGATAGACGACACAAAAAAAAAAAAAATATTCTGCCTTGATGGAAAACCTTAATTTTATTTCTAAGTTTGTGTTTAGAATTTTGATATTTTAAAGAAAAGCTTCAAAAAATTGTTAAAAAAATTACCTAGATTTAAAAAAAATTAGGACTAAATTTATATATTTTTTCCCCAATATTTTTTAACAGTAGTTATTGTTTTCGAGTGGGGAAAGAAATGGAACCTTCTTGAATGTAAACTAAGAACACATTAAAAATAAAGAAAAAGAGAATTCATGTGCTGGGCTTTCCCAGCCTCAATGAATTTCTTATGCGCATCTAAATAAAGGAAAAGCGCCTAAAAATGTTTAAACACATTAAAACTTGAGAAAATGTTCAAACTGAAATCTCAAGACAGCCTGTTTTACGCTTATTAGGCGATCATCAGTTGAGTGTGATCAGAATGAATAAAGCAGGTCTCATAACGAAGGTGTATTTTAGGTTGAGTGGGGAAAGAAATGGAACTTCTTGAAAATAAACTAGTTATTATCTTGAATTCGGCTAACTTCCATTGTAAAGGCAAAATATTGATACTGATATCTTGTGCTCCTTCTGGTGGAAGGATACATTACGTCATCTTGTAAGCAGTCTGCAAAATAGAAACGGGATTATGTATAGCATTACTTGCGTTAATGCATCGTCTAGAAACCGTTAATATGGCCAGCTCGAAGGTATGTGGCGTCCCTAGGACAGTTGTGGCACCTGATCATTTTTTTTTAGTTTAAGTTGTTAAACTTTATAAATTTTACAAAGGAGGTAAGTCGTAATAGCAGATATTACTTTTTGTTACGAGGTTCGTGCCCTAAGGCTGCTGTCACTTTTTGCCCTGACTGTTTATTTAAGACTACTATAGACAGTTAAATGACAGTCGAGTCGAGATCTCCCAAGATTTGTCAATCATTCATTTTAGCAATTAGCAAAGGTCAAAACTAAGTTTATTATATATTTATACAAAATAAGAGATAGCCTAATGTTATATGAAAACCACAATACTCTTATTAAATAAAAGGATAGGTTAAACTTATTTTATCAGTTTCTGATTTTGAAAAATTTGTTTGAGGATGGATCAATTTCATTAAAAAAAAACAAAAAAAACCCCCTTTGAGTTGCTTTAAAATCAAATGAACGGAATAAATATTAAAATAGGGGAGACCGGGATCAGTTGGCAAAAGGGGCTAGGCTAGCACATAGTTTCTATTTCCTGTCACTATGTAGCTAGACCGCTAACATCTTGGTAGTGGGAAGTGTATGGAAAGATGCACCATTCACTGTGACTTTTTTGCTTAGAAACGTCAAGGAAGGAAGGACCCCCGTTTCATCGTTTTTCTGACTGGTGAGTAAATTTTTCTGTTCTGGTGAACATGTAGATCGAATTGAGGTGCTGCTGATGGCGGTTTTCGAAAGAGTGGATAACTGATTGCATGCATGTATCATAATCTTTTGTTTCTGATGTTGGGGATTGTGTGGTATCCATCTTGTTTTGGAAATTCCTATGGGGCTAGTTGGCATAGCTATGACAAATGGTTGAAAAGGGAAAAAACTGGTGATGGCCAGACGAGGAAGACTCCATTTGGTACGACCAAACTAAAGTTCTGCGAAAATTGAACCCACCTGATCAAATAAGCGGGCGCCCAACTCATACATTCGTGTTTGATATCAAACAATAACTGTAGGTAGCTAATAATTCATTGTTTGCTCACACATTCAATTTAATTTATCATAGTTGTTTTCTGTTCAATTATTGAAATAAAATTTTTGATAAAAATGTTTTTTTTACGAAAATTGCTTTGTTCTGCTCAAGTACCCCTATCCATATCACGTTATGCCAACTCACCCCGCACCCGGGGTTAGTTAGCATAGTTGCAAGATCTTAGGAAAAGTGTTTTTGTGGTTACCTAAACACGGATTTAATTAATGGGTCCTATATAATTTTGCTACTTTATAGCAAAAAAGTTAAGCTATCTGCGCATTCACCAGAATCCCTCTAAGTATTGCACAAAAGAAAAATCAAAAACCAAAATCTATGCCAACCAGTCCCGGTCTCCCCTACAATTTAGAATAAAACCGAAATATTCGTTGATAGCATTTGCAGAATTTCAAGATTGAATTTCAATTTTTTAAATCCAGTGACATTTTTTGTCTTTTTTCGTATTCGAATCACAATGGAAATAGCAATCTAAAAGTGATGTCTCTTCATTATTGAAAAGATCATTTTAAATGTTAATCGTACCGAAATTATAATTCAGAAATCTGCCATATTAGGCCAGTCAATAAAAGCATCGAACATCGCAAACGCGCATGTATCTATGATTTTTTTATATGTTGTTAGGACCCCTGAGAGTAGTTTATACCCAAGTTTGCAACCCTGAAAACCCTGTGCTACTCCTGTGGTGTTCGAAAAACAGCGAAATTCGGGTACTTGTGTCAGTTTTGTCGAAAAAAACATCGGAACGAAGCGTTTCTCGGGTATCGTCATTCTATACTTTTGCAAAGTAAACTAAATTTCCTAGAATTTGAGCCCAACACGAGCTCTCTAGGTTCATTGGTTGCGGAGATATAGCCAGTGAAAGATGGGCAAGTTTTTCCAAAAAGTGGAAAGTTATCGGTAGGTTCATGTTCCAAGACACGTACCGACTAAACTAATGGTTCTAGAGAAAGATCATGAGAGAAGAAGTTGTAGAGAATTGAATTAGCTGCAATTTGATTCCAAAATAGTGCCTTTAGGCCTCATAGTTACCTCAAAAACGAAAAAATAGTAAAATATCGTAATTTGGAAAAATGAGGAAGACATTGTTCTGAATCATGTTGGTATGTATTTCTTTAAAAAACACGTGCAAGAATGTGAAGTTAACATTGTAGATGTAACATATGGTTTCAAATAAACATGCACTAAACAAATAAACGTAAACAGAAAATAAACAACGGAAACATAAACGTAAACAAGAAAATTCTAAATACACAGTCAAGTCTAAACACCGCAGTAGTTTAGAACTTCGCCCTTTTGGAAGGGCCGGGTCTCATCCAGTCTGGATCAGTGGGGGAGAGAGTGGGAGGATGGACGACGTTTTCTGGAGGTGGAGGCGGGTCGTCATATGGTGTTGGGTCGTCCACATACTCATCCTCCTCGTCCAGGACGATAGGGGTGACGTTTGTGCAACTGCGCTCTTAGCAAAAGGAACAGAGGATAGAGCACTTTAGCCCTGCCTTTCTGCAAGTGCACACCCTAAGCACCCTTTCTTGCATTTGCAAGTCAGCATTCTAAGCAGGGTCTGAGGAGCGGGCTCTACGCACATTGTGATGGGCATGAGATCTTGTTCGCTGGTGGCCCATCCCCAATCACAAGGGTTTTTGACGACCTCCAACCATTTTTGCACCTGATGTAGGTCCTCCACGAACCTCTGGGTGGGGGGGGGGAGGCGGGCAAGGTTGACTTTGGCCGTTGCTGTAGATTTTACAAATGCTGAGTATCGCAGGATGTTCAGCGTTCCCGCATCTCCGCCGAACAGGTTCATCAAGATCTTCTCGCCAGCATTTCCTACTTCGTCCTGGTTTGAGTTCCAATCAAGAAAAATGCTGGCGAGATCTATCAGTGGTTTTTTTTTGAGGACATTGCACCACTTCATCTTTCTTGCCAGAAAAGGGCAGAGGTCGTGTCACACCCACTGATGGTATGCAGGACAAAACCATCCCTCGTGGAACCTTCATTTCTCCACATGTGAAAGAATTTGCTGTATAGTAAGCGCACTTTGACCCACCTCTGCCGCCTGTCTGGAAGTACACGTTCGTCTGTCCAGAGCTTAAGCCGTTGAGGAGGACTAGTAGGTCGACGTCCTCCCCAATGATGAAAACTTGGTCGAACGATGAGCTCTTGGAGAGTGCAGTCATCACTATATCAGTATCGGTATCTTCTTGTGATTGACCTCGATACCCTGCCTCTCAAATTCAGTATGCATCATGGTGATCAAGCGGCGTTTGTTAAGATTCATTGGAGAGCAGTTTTGCCTGGGGCACTTTGATGGGTGTTGATTCTTCAAACAAAATGTCACTACAGGAGAGAGAAGCAGAGCGTCGCAGGCGTTCAGCTAATTTGGTGCTCCTCATAGATGCATCGTGTGGGTATCCATCACACACCACAGCTACGTTTTTACCGAAGTGGTTGAAAACGTAGCTAACGTATCCCGCCACAATGGCTCTGATTGAATCATTGCGATGCCAGATCACCTTGTACAGAAGGTAATCACCATCGACCACTGTGAACGCACTGTTTCCAGGGATGATATGTTCCGTGACCGGTGTAAATGCTGAATAGAAGGAGGATTTCGTGTCCTTGCTCATTCCTTCAGCAGTGAACAAGGACAATGGATACAAGCTGGTATGCAAAATGATGCTTCAGTTGTTCATCTGATTGTTTGTGACGCAGACCCTCTGGAATATAGTAAAGGGATCAACATCAACTCTCCTGTTGAATACTTTCACAGAGGTGGTAACTGATGCCAAGGTCTTCACTTTGTCCTTTCGTTTGAAAGTCACTTTACCAAAGGTGTTACCAACAATGTGTTTCACTCCTTCCGCTAAACAATCGACCCGACTGCCAGGGACCTGGCACACATGATTTCTATAGAAGGGCACCAATAAGAAAATTTTATAACCTTTCTCATGCTGTCCCTTTTTTACATAGGCATTGCACACAGTTCTCGGTCTCACTTCCATGGCTACAAATAATTCCGAGAACCACAGCGTCGGGAGCTCCGTCGCGATACTCGCCCATATTACTGTTAAATTTGTGGAGTACCTTCGTGAACTCATCTGTATTACGGGGTTATTACGTATTATCTATGTATTGTGTAAATTTGAATGTCGGATTTTGTATGTATGTTTCTTTGAAGCCATGTTTTCCATCTACCAAGTTAAATTCGACAAACCTGATACAAGTGCCTGAATTTCGCACTGTTTCTAGCATCATAGGAGTAGCACAGGATTTTCAGTGTTGCAAACTTGGATATAAACTACTCTCATGGGTACTAATAACATATAAAAAACGATACATGCGCATTTGCGATGTTTGCCTTTTTTTGTGTCGATATTGACTGGCCTACATTTTTTCGTTTCTGAAGAAACTATGAGGCCTAGAGGCACCATTTTGGAATGAAGTTGCAGCTAATTCAATTCTCTACAACTTCTTCTCTCATGATCTTTCTCTAGAACCATTAGTTTAGTCGGTACGTGTCTTGGAACATGACCCTACCGATAACTTTCCACTTTTTGGAAAAACTTGCCCATCTTTGACTGGCTATATCTTCGCAACCAATGGACCTAGAGAGCTCGTGTTGAGCTGAAATTCTAGGAAATTTAGTGTGCTTTACAAAACTATAGAATGACGATACTCGAGAAATGCTTCCTTCCGATGTTTTTTTCGACAAAACTGACACAAGTGCCTGAATTTCGCAGTTTTTCGAACACCACAGGAGTAGCACAGGGTTTTCAGGGTTGCAAACTTGGATATACACTACTCTCATGGGTCCTAACAACATATAAAAAAATCGTAGATACATGCGCATTTGCGATGTTTGCCTTTTTTTGTGTCGATATTGACTGGCCTATATACAGGATTTGCAATTTCTTACAGTCCTAGTGATAATATTGAAATAATGGATGTAGTAAGGCCTGCTATCTCATCTGAAACACGGTTCCGGCTGCAATTGTATCTATGTAGTTTACCTTAGTTTCAGCAAATCGTTCATAAAAAATATGAATCACCTGGTTACGGTAGTGAATACTAAACTATATTAAAATAATATATTATGCCAGTGATATAAATTTAATATAATATTTCATTGGAATGTTTGGTAATTCTACAACCAGTGGAATTAATACGAATTTCCTGTTTTTTGGGATCAAACGATTCGTGAATACGAAGTAGATATGTAAGCGATGAAAAACTGGTTTTATTTAGTAATTTTTTAAGAAAATTTGAAATTTAGTTGGCAATCTTTTGTGGAAGCGCCGCTATAAAATAAGAAAAATGGCTGTGTTCGGAGTATTTTAAAGATAGCGGACAAGTTGTAAAATTGAAGGTCATTCCGAAACATTTTTTTTTTCTTTTGTAGTTCCAAACGAAACATCCTGCAAAGTATCAAACCTCACTTACCTAATGTTAATTAAAAGGAAAATGTTTGTTATTGTTTGTTTTTTTGTGTGTTTGATTTCCAAACGAAACATTCTGGAAGGATCCTACGAATTTGCCGCCAGGTGGATTTTCCTAAAGCGGCTATAATCTGTTGCTTTAAAAATCTGCATCCGCCGTCCGCAAAAGAGTCCCCAAAATCCTTGTAATTTTCTTAAAAAATACAAAATAAAACCAGTTTTCCATCGCTTACCCATATCTATCACGAATTTAGGAATCGTTTTGTTCCGAAAAACATAAAATTCGTCTTAATTTTAATGGTTCTGTGGTTTACACAATAATCGAAGATTAATTAATTTCATTTTAAAGTAATATAGATTTGGCATAAATTCAATAACTTTTATTAGAAATTCAATGATCTTTTCGTAACATGAAATTTTCAATCAAATGAACTATTGGGCCATCGGTTGTAAAGTTTAATAGTTGCAAATAATTTATTTATATTCAAATGATGATTGAAAATAACTAGAAACAAAAAAATGAAACTTAATTAACTTAAACTTTTCAATAAATTCCAAATAAATAAAGATAAGCTCCTTCCAATTATCGAAGCACGATTTGAACTAATTGTAGTGAAAAGCCTGCCAGGCAATTGTTGAGGATGCAGCACATGGCCGGCACGCGGCGAACGTTTTCATTATCAGAATTGACAGTTCAATGGTTGCGAAACCAAAGAACGGACGGTCGTCGATTGAGTCAAATTGTGACTTGAAAAGTTGAACTCTGAAGAAAGCTGTTCAGATACCGAAAAAAGTGAGTATATAACTTAACTTTATAAATTTTGTATGGAATTTAATAATTTGATTTTTATTTAAAGTGTTAGAATTCGGTTTTTTTAAAAAAAACCTATGAAAACGTTCTATTATATTTTACAATTTATGAATTTACTTAAATATAAATTAGAATATAATTGAATAGCTAGAAGTTTTCAAATCTAATTTTAAAAGCTTTGAAAATAAAAAAGTATATGAAGAAATCACTTTTAGGCCTAACTTGTCTGATTCGAATTTCAATGAGAAATTCGGTGGAATATTTGATATCAGTAGGACTATTTTGAATGTATTACAGAAAGCTTTAATTATAGAAAATGAATTTAATTTAAATAGTTTTTTTTTCTTGTTAATTTTTTTAAAAATTCTGAATGAAATGTGTTGAGGGCCTAACAGTTCTTCCATTAATAATTTTAATAATAATAATAATATTAAAAATTGAAATTAATCCAGATTGAGTAAAATTCTTAGGATTAGGATATATTTTAGTGTTCTAGGAATTTTTAGTTGCTACAGAAGATTTTTAATCTTTTTCAATCCTTTGTTCGATTTCGTAGAATGGAAAAAAACAAAATGGCTTCTCTGTAAAACGTAAAGAACTTACCTGCTTAACAGATCGAAGATGAAATATCAGCGGAAACTATAGATGTGTGGGGACTTTTGAACGATTGGCGATTCATTTTTTTTTTTTGTGCCGCCTTTTTATTTCAAATTGCATTAGATTTTTTTAATGTAATCTACAAGCCTAACATTTTAAATTTGTTTTAACAGAATATAAATAAGCCTATAAATTTTATTACAAAAGAAAAGTTTTGAAAATTGCTATTCAATATTACTGTCTCCGAATTTCACATTTTGATTTGAATTGTGATTTTCTTTTGGTGAAAAGTGAGTTTTAATTTACGCGATTCGCATTATTTTGATTTCGAATGATTGGAATTCTTATCCCTTTGGCGAACATTAATTGAAAATTCTGATTAGTGTCGTAATAACGTATTGCGGAATAAAAGGAAGGCCTCAATGTATTTTTTTCCATTTTTTTTCTAGATAAGAACGAATCATACCTTTATTTTCAAACTATTTAGTTTTAATTAAGTATTTACCTTTTTTCAGTCCTATTTCAGATGGATATCTTTGAGAAGTATACATCTGTTAAAAGTTAGCAAAAAACATTAAGATTTAAGTAAGATTAGCCAATTATTTTTGTTAAGTTCTCATTAGTGGAGATGTGAAATGAACTGTTGGTATTAAGTGAATATGATAATTTTTTATTTTTTTAAGTTCACATGACTGGGTATTTGAATGAACTATTGATGTACAGTAGAAATGGAAGCTTATTTTTTTATGTTAGACTCCTTCGGATTGTAGTTCTGAAATGAACTGGTAATGTTCAGTGGACATTGAATGTATATTACTAAAATCTTTTATTTCTGTCTGTCTGTCCGGCAATTTCCTTTGAGAATGAAAAATAAAAATAATTTTTACAATGAAACGTTGGCGACGGGAATCAATTCTGTACAATTCTGTGGCGTCGGATATAAAGATTTCGTGTTAAAGTTTTGACGGGTATATACATAGGCCTATATATTTATGAGAGTAGGCAAAGAAAATACAATCGTAAAGCAAATTGTATTATTACATTAGAATTTATTTGATTCATTTTATTGCTTAATTTAGGAATTGAAGACTCGAAAATCCGCTTTGCAGAATGAGAGCTATTTTCAATTTATTTAAATAATTTCTTTTTACAGATAAATGTGCCATTCCCCTCGATATTTCGCAGAGACAGCCGCGGATTATATTAAAGAAAATGTCGCACTTGAAGGAAGGGACTTCATTCCAACTTCGTCACGGGCAATGGCTGCCTGTCAGCGATTGTAAAAGAAAAAGAAATAGGAAGAAAAATGAGCCAAAGGAAATTCCAGACACCTGGAAGGACAAAGCCAGAAGCCTACAACGAGTCTCCGAGCGTTCCAGAATACTCGGAGCCAGAAGATCGTTCTCAAACAACTCCCGAAATTCTATTCGCCTCAGAAGAGGAGGATGTTGTACCCAATGGCCAGTGCTATGGAACGTTGCCGCCTTGGAAGGATAACAGATCAGATGATTTATTAAATCTATCGGAAGCCGAGCTACTGAGATTGAAAGAGCTGAGGGCGATATGGTTGGATAGAAGGGAAAGAACGTATCCCGAAGAAAGGAGCGAAAACAAAGCGAAGCGTCTGCGGTGGGATCCAGAAGAAGAGTCCTTTGTTTGGAAGGATAACAAAACAGATGATTTATTAAATCTAGGCGAATCGGAAGCCGATTTCCTAAGATTGAAAGAACTGAGGGCGGTATGGTTGGATAGAAGCGAAAGAACGTATCCCGAAGAAAGGAGTGACAATGAAGCGAAGCGTCTGCGATGGGAACCAGAGGAAGAGTCGCCCTTCTTAGACGTGGGCAACGACCTCTAAATGCCGAAGAGCCAGCGCGAAAGCATTGCAGCGATGTCTTTGACCAGATTTAAACGAGTCGATTCAGGAAGAAAATTGGACGGAATTAAAGTAAGTATCGGTACCAATAAGTTAGGAAACAAATGAAAATGTGTGTATGTGTGTTTTTTTAAGGGATTTTATTCATTGTTGATAATAGATAGGACCTGTAGATTTTGTCACGCGTACCTCATTCAGTCCCCACCCTACCTTACTTGTCCTGGAATTACGTCAGTATCGCATTGAAAGTATTGTACGGTATTCAGTACAGACACTGGCGTCCCGGGACTATTGATCTATTACTCACCCAGCGTTTCACCCCAAAAAAAAAGAAAATCTTCCAATTAAAAAAAAAAAAATCAATTCAAGTTTTGTTCTAGGCATACAACCAAGCGACCTCGCGCAATTTGTAGTCTTATCAAATTCTTGCACTGTTTAAAATGACACTATTATTGATTTGCGTGCAGAACTCATTTATTCAGTTTCAAGCGATGACCTCATAGAATTCGCTTAATATGTCCATATTTCCTGCCCTTCCCCATTTTTGCATCGTTCGGCCGAATATGATCCAAGTGGCCACACAGGGGATCGAGGATATCATATTACTGTTGTTCTCAGCATATTCGATTCATTATAGATAAGACTTCAAAAGTTTCTCCGATTACTACTGTTATCCTGATCCTGGTCAATGGCTACCTAAAACCGGAAGTAGCCTGGACCGGAAGTTATATTTCCCACCAACCTCCTTGCCAACGAGGTTAGACTCATGGGGCTTCGTCTTCCGGTTTGAGCTGTGGAAAACGTAACACACACAGTGACACTGACACGCGAATCCCAGTAGCTCTCCTCCATGGGGTAGCTAAGAAATACAACAATAAGAAGTATGTGTTTCTATTTCACCGGCTAGGGCAGTAACTTTACTTGCTACCTCGCACTTCTGCTACCGAATACAGTTGGGTGTTTATCATTGGCCAATAGCATCAGAACTGCCATAGGCATTTTTTTTTGTTACTTGTTTTTCAGGAATTTCATCTTCAGGATTAAATGGGTTGTGAGTGTTCTTCAAGTAAATCATTTTTATCTTATTTATTTATTTATTTATTTATTTATTTTTTTATTTCTAAAAATTATTTCGACAATGATTAATCCCCATTTGTAGCTTACTTCTTTTCTCAACAGATGTCGCCTGTGATCATGGCAGGAGTAGCTACTCGCGTAATACCAATGTTTAATTTTTAAAGACAACTTTTTATATACCGAACTTTTTTCTCCAATAAAACGATGTTTCATGTTTTGCAACATGTGCATTTTCGTATATTTTACTTTTAACAAGCTGTAAATATATATATTTGACGAGGCATTTCTCTGTATAGTCTTTAAGAGGTCCTGGGGAACGAAGGCTTTGAAACTGTGCTTTTCTGTTTCATTTCGCCCTAACCTTTTATAACATGAAATCTTCCCCAACCCTGTTATCATTACACCTATTATTTCTATATATCAAGAAAGATTTTTTTTGTTTCTTTTTTTAATTTTGTTGGCTATACTATCTTCTCAAAATACGATAGAAAATGATTTGTGTGCATTCTAAAACTTACACAGGTTGACCATCACTAATCCGCCAACATTTGGACCTGCAGGATGCGGATTAGTAATTTAGCCGGATCACAGAAGATAGAATATACCTTTAGCCCTGTAGGATGCGGATTAGTAATTTAGCCGGATCACAGAAGATAGAATATACCTTTAGCCCTGTAGGATGCGGATTAGTAATTTAGCCGGATCACAGAAGGTTAGGTTAGCCCTGTAGGATGCGGATTAGTAATTTAGCCGGATCACAGAAGGTTAGGTTAGGTTAGAATATATCTTTAGCCCTGTAGGATGCGGGTTAGTAATTTAGTCGGATCACAGAAGGTTAGGTTAGAATATATCTTTAGCTCTGTAGGATGCGGATTAGTAATTTAGCCGGATCACAGAAGGTTAGGTTGGAATATACCTTTAGCTCTGTAGGATGCGGATTAGTAATTTAGCCGGATCACAGAAGGCTAGGTTAGAATATACCTTTAGCCCAACAGTTAAACACCTCATCGTACCTTTAAAATATCTTGTAAATCAATACAAATTGGTTAATAAAGAAAAAAGAAAGATTAAATGAAAATCAAGTGAAATCCTAATGAAGGTAAAATAAATGGTACTGTCGATGGCGTTTCCAATATCACATTAGCTGCCCGATACTTCCCCGCAGTGCAACAAGCTCTCAGCTCGGACAATTTTTTTTAACCCTCTTTCAGTGCAAGAAATGAGCTAAATTTTGGTATACGTCAACTCCTGAATAAATGATAAAAATTTCTAAGGGATGTTTCGATCTGACAAACCTAACCATTCCCTTGTTAGTTTGAGTGGTATTCCTTGTAGCTACAGTAGCGCTACGTAGTGCACTACACTCTCGAAAACGTGTTCCTCATAAATTGTAGTGCACTACTTCCGTGTTCCTCATAAACCGTAGTGCGCTATTGTAGTCGAGAGTAGCCGCTACAGTGACTACAGTATTTCGAGGTGGAGCGCCTGTTGCACCACAGTAGCACTACAGTAATGAAATGGCGGACATGTAAACAGCGACATAGCAATAACGGACGATTTCTTCTAAAATCAAACGAAAACATATATGACAAAGATATTTCCATTTAATTTCTTAATTATAATTATTATTAAAATTATAAATATGCATTTATTGGTTTTAAAGATTATAAGAAACAAATTTTCTATGTTTTTTTCGCAATGAAAAAATAAATTTGATACACTTAAAAAAAATCCGTCATTAAAGCGGAAAATAACTAACTTTAATTATTTTTTTATAAAGGTGTTCTTTTTTTTTTTTAATTGTAATTAATTCGCTTTTTTTGAGACAATACAAATTTACTAATTTTGCTTATTTTGTAATTGCTGAGAAGAAAATTCAACATTTAAACCGAAACATGCATTTGTCGGTAACTTCGAAGCGCCTACAAAACGTTCCTCATAGCAATAGACTACGCCACTACAGTGACGTCATATCCTGTACTACCTTCCCACTACAGAAAACTGCGTAGCGCCACTACTGTAGCTACGGGGAATACTACTCGGGTGTAAGGAAAGCAATGCAGGAAAGCACTACTTCGCATTGACATTGGAAATGCTAAAAACTGTACAAGGAATTCTGTTGACTTACACAAAAAAAATTATCACTGCCGCTTTCAAAGTGAAAAGCATTCCTTTATTCATTGGACCCATGGCTGGGACTAATAATGAGAAATGTAAAACAATAAATAGAGAAAAACAAATTGGAATGGCTTGTTTGTGTTTGCAAGTGATGCCAACAGTGTTTATGTAAAGTCACTGTATGCTAATTGCCAAGAGACGCTATTAGAAGTAAGGAGACACTTTTCCAAAGCACTTGCCGACAATAGAGCTATACGATTGGCTCTTACTCGTCACGTGACAACACGGCAGCCATTATGGAGGCATTTCTTTCAAATCATTTATGCGTTCAGATTGATATCATTTGAGGTGTTCTGTAAGGTTTTGTTGATTTTAAGTAACTGGATTTCGTATTGAAATTTTGTTATCTGTTTCAAGTATTATTTACTCATATTATATTCCTGTATTTTCTAAAGGTAGTGGAAGTTTTTTTGCTTTGTTTTTTAAACTGTTATTTACATTCAAGGTCGTGTTAGAATTTATCACCTATCTCATCAACAGATGCTTACTTTATTTATAAAAACAAAAAAATTATCATTTCAAATTAATTTCAAATTATTTTTTTCCTAGTTTGTATTTATGCAATGAAATTTTAAACATAAATTAAATACATAACTACTAAAAATTTATAAATTATTACATAATCCACTTAGTACATAAATTCTCAAATAATCATTTACATTTTTTTATATATTTTATTATATGAGGAATTATTCTAAATAGAGAAAAGAAAGCCCTTTTTCCTCTATTTTTGTAATTTCTTTATCTGACAGACTAACTTATATTATAATAAGTATTTAGAAGAATTTAAGATTTCCTAAATTATAAATATAATTTAGAACACATCATAAGAAGGGTCATTCCATGCCACATCACACGGACCATGTAACCCATAGTCTGAAATTTTGATGAAAATCGGTACAGTTGTTCTTGGTAAGGGTCTTAGTTCAAATTCCAAGTTACAGGTTTCTAGGCCTCCTAGATTCAGAATAGTAGTGCTTCAAAGTTAGCATGTTTTTCTAAAAATGTTGCCACCAATACTTTAAATAAACAGGTCCATGTGAGTTTTTATGTTGTTACTTAATGTTTTATGACTTCTGAAAAAAAAACCATGGGTGTTTCTTATGTAAAATTCCCTGGAGATTTCAAATATGTCAAAAGAATTGTGATAAACCTCATACTTTTTGAGCTATGGCTTTACGATTGCTAAATAAACATTTCCCTAAATGATGTCGACCTTGAAGCGTAATATCTTGAATATCTCAAATGGCAGTGGGTCATTAATGGAAACACCATCTGCAACGCAATAACATGCTTCTCGTTCATTAGATTTTCAAGTCAATCGACGAAAGTGAAATAGATGATGCAATTTCTCCCGATGAATCAGTACCAGTTCCAGTACCAGTAACTGGTAATGAGACCAGTGAATGTAGTACTGATTAATTCATACATGTCTATGGATTTGGAAAGACTTTCGATTTTTTGATTACTTATTATTATTATTATTTTGATACCAATAAAGAAATTTTAATGTTAATTTTACTTTTTTTAACATTGAATTTCAATTATTTGATTAATATAAAAAAAATAATTTTAATTTAAGATTTTGATTTTTTTCTTAAGATATAACTTTCGTTTATTTGAACCTACCGATAATACTAAAAAGAGATCATTTTAATTTTAGATTTTAATTCTATTTCTTAATATTGTATTAGATTATGTGATTTTTTTCTTAATAACTATCCAAACATATCATAAAAAAAATATTTTTTATGTATAAATATCAGTCATTACGATGTAAACTTTGTAGGAAAAATTGCAATATTTAATATATTTACTAGTAGTATATTAAACTATATTGAGAATTAAAATACATTCAGTCTGCATGATATTGCAATGTAATATTAGGAAGGGTTTCGACAAGATTGTGACAAGGAGTGGTGAGGAGGTCAAAAATTACCGTGACATAGTTCATGGACAGCTCCTTTCATTGCAATGTTTCAACTAAAAGTTTTGTCTTCGCCACATTTTCAATGTTCTTTTTTTAATCTTGTTCTAAAGCCCATGGTTCAAAGTATTTCAAGTATTTTGCAGCCAGGGTTCCTTCAGGTGCAAAAGAAGGAAGAAAAAACATGTATCGCAAGATTGATTTGAAATCTAATGAACGAGAAGCATGTTATTGTTTTGCAGATGGTGTTCCCATTAATAACCCACTGTATTTTTTACATCACTTTATAGGAAATTTCCTACTCTTTCCAATGGTACAAGTTCTATCTTTATATCTGGTCTGCCTTTTGAGATATTCATGATATTACGCTTCAAGGTCAACATCAATTAGGGAAATGTTTTTTTTAGCAATCATAAAGCCTTACCTCAAAAAGTATGGGGTTTATCACAATTTTATTGACATATTTAAAATCTCCAGGGAATTTTACATAAGAAACATTCAAAGTTTTTTTTCAGAAGTCATAAAACATTAAATAAAAACAAAATAACTCACATGGACCTGTCTCTGTAAAGTATCGATTGCAACAAAAACATTTTAGAAAAATATGCTAAATTTGAAGCCCTGCTATTCTGAATCCAGGAGACCTAGAAACCTGTATCTTGGAATTTGAACTAAGATCCTTAACCAAGAACAAATGTACCAAATTTCATCAAAATCTCAAGACTATGGGTTACATTTCACATTTTTTTCTGTGTGAATTGACATGGAATTGCCCATAAGCATTTACAAGAATTTTAAAATTCTATAAATTACAAGTACAATTAAAATTTAAAACTATATATAAACTATAAAACTCTAATCTTCTATATAAACTTTAAATTATTATTAAAATTTTTGCTGTGGCGATAAGATTTTATTTTTATTAAGATTTCCACTCTTAAATTTTCATTGGTTTTTTTTCTTGTATAAAATTGGGTTTAATAATTGAATGCAGAGCAGAATATATTTTTTTTTTAATTACAATTATGTACACTGGTCAGTTACACGCTTCTTGCGTGTAAATTGTAAATTCTTAATTGTTCATTAATCGAATAAAGTTCAGTCATTCAGAAGAATGTA
>JAFIDM010102404.1:17182-34311 GCA_023159025.1 Thereuonema tuberculata | reverse complement strand
TGCAGTAAATGTATCGAAATGTTGTTAATTTATATATTATGATTTGACGATTGAAAATAATCTTTGTACAATATCATCAAGCTGATGAGGTAATAACAAAAAAAAATTCTACGACAGAAAACTTTTTTTTTCTTGTTACTTAAACTATGGGACTAATAATCAAAATAGATAATTAATTTCAGTAATTCCGTTGGACTCCAATAAAAGGTTTTTCATTTCTGTTATTATCCCGTTTCTTGACAGAAAGTTTTCTTTAATAACATTTATTTCATTTTTGAAGCGAGAATGAAAGATAATTCATGATTAAAATTACTTCAAAATTCTTCAACGCTTCAGTTATAGCTTTTTCCCAATTCCATGTGGGGTATCTCTCGGCACAAGCGGCGCTCGTGTAATCTAAGAGAAGTTTTGGCAGGGGTTATTATGGCCGGATGCCCTTCCTGACGCCAATCCTATATTACAGGGTGAATCTCAATAGACGGCGAAAGAAGAGACAGACGAAGAAGCAGACGAAGACAAGAATGAAAGCAATCATCCACGCCGACGCCGGGAGTCGAACCCATGACGCAACGGCCTCATGAGAACCGGCGCCGAGCCCACAAGGTCACGCCGGAACGGCAAAAATTACTTCAAAATTCGTTTTGGATAACGTATTTTCCAAATATGAAATTTATTTATGCGGCATTTCAGCGATAACAGAATTCATTTAATATGATTTCCCAACTAAAACATAAAAAAGAAGAGAAATAATTAGCCTTTCTGGGTCAGAAGACAAGCCCTTAAAAAAATAAAAGTCATTTTGTTTTACCTTAGCTGTAAAGGCATCACAGAATCTCTGGACTTCAATTCTGCTCTGTACAATTTTTACCGGAAGGTTTCTGAAAAGAAAAATAAATGAGTTAAAGTAGCAAAGCTTACAGCATTGAAAAACAACGCCTTAAATGCTATAGGAGTAAAACTAGGAAATAACTTCATCTTCTCCTAAGCTATCTTTTTTAATACATTAGTTACTACCGGTACTCAACGAATCTTCAAAAATTGTCAGGAAATCAGTTGAAAAAGAGTGTTGATTGCAAAGCTAAATTGACTGCAATGTTTTATGGGTTACATGTTTGCAAAAAATCAGTATTAATTCATTCTAACTGTGAATCAATGTTAATTTAAAAATAATAGAAAGTCAAAAGCTTCGTGTAAATAATAAGCAAATATCTACATTTGACTTAAATCTGAACCATGGGTAGTATTTTTATTTGCACCCTCCTTATTCTTGATTTAAAACAATGAATTATTATGATAAAAATGCATTGTTTGAGGGATAATAGTTTTAGAATAAAAAAATCCTTACAAAAAATTCTAGAAGCTTAGAGAAAAATATAAGTAATGGTTATTGGTCCATTATCTTGTTCAATATTTGGAAGTAGTTTGATAGTCATGAATTTGATCCACGTCAAATCACCTGATGAGTTCACCACACCATCACAGATTTTCATGAAAATTTATTTGCATGTAAAGGGTCATAAGACAACCCATATTCTGCAAAATATGGGATTTTTTTGGTTAAATATTTGCCGAGATATGAATTTTTGAAGTTCTTTTTTTTTTGTGTGCCACGCCCCTTTTTTGACGTATTTTCTTGAATATCTCATCTCCTAATCAATCAAATGGAACCAAATTTGTTTTCCCCAAGTATTTTTTAATGCTGAATCCAAAAATTCCAACCAAATTAGTCTAGGACTAGTTATAATATATTATTAATAGATATAAATTATTTATAATAACAAATTTACAGTTATCAAAATGCTAATTAATTTAGTTTAAACAGTTGAATGTTATACTTGATTGAGACTGAAAAAAAGATTAACAAAGAGTAAAAAAGTACATGATTTATTTTATTGAAACAACCCTTTAATCAGGCATCTTGTTTTTCATTGTAAAATTAAGTGTGGAAAGGGTGGGAATGACCATTTATTTTTATTTTTTTATTTTTATTTTTGTTTGAGGCCGGGTACTTTCACTTTCGGTCTTAGAGGTTGAGTTTCCCAACAAAATTTCACTAAAGTAAATTGTACAATTGTATTAATAAATATCTTCTTAAATAACCACAAACTTTAATCATCTTTCCGGCAATACGGCCAAAATTTTGTAATTGGCTAGACAAAGTCCTTAGAAATACAGGACGAAACATTGCCGGAAAGATGATTAAAGTTTGTGGTTATTTCAGAAGATATTTATTAATTTTATGGTATTTATAAGAAGATGTAATATACAATTGTATGATAGTCAAAAACAAAAAATACGGAAACTATTTTGAGAAGAAAGCGAGAAAAAAAAAATAGGTGCTTTAGATATTTTGTCCTGAATAACTATTAGTTAATAATTTTGAAATTTATAGAGCTCACTGTATAATAACAGTAGTTTAGTATTTTAATTTTTTATCGTTAGAAAAAATTAATTTTTATTGAAAATATTATAAATAACACACTTATATATTTATAACACACTTCATATATATATATATATATATATATACTTTATATATTATATATATATTTGTTGCACACTTTAATATTATATGTAAAACATTTTTATTAAATAAAATGAAGACTTAGAATGAAGACTTGTATTTTTTCAATAATATTTTGATTTTTACGCCGCCTAGCATCGGCCATTGAAACGGGTGATTTTTCTGTTTGAATCGCATTTTTATCATAATAATTCATTGTTTTAAATCAAGAATAAGGAGGATGCAAATAAAAATACTAGTTTGAATCAGTTTGAAAATATGGGTTTTACTTGGCTATAAGTGAGAGTTAATGCTTACAGAGCTATAACTAAAGCAAGGGTAACTTGAATTTACTAAATAAATATGCAGTGACAAAGTAATAATTGTTGCGAATCAAAAAGAATACCAACTTTGCGATTTTTTTTCCAAGCTCAGGAGCAAAACACCATTACACCAGTAATTGATTTTTTTTTATCAATTACTGTAGACCTTTTTTAGTCTTGGGTAAAAATTTCAAATTTTTAAATGTTGTCCCACATGGCCATTTAAATTTTTTCCTAAATGCTTACATGCTTTCGATTACTACAAAACTATTAGTTCTAGACTAATTTGTTTGGAATTTTTGGATTCAGCATTAAAAAATACTTGGGGAAAACAAATTTGGTTCCATTTGATTGATTAGGAGATGAGATATTCAAGAAAAAATATCAAAAAAAGGGGCGTGGCACAAAAAAAAACTTTAAAAATTCATATCTCGGCAAATATTTGACCTAAAAATCCCATATTTTGCAGAATGTGTTATCTTATGACCCTTTACATGCAAATAAATTTTCATACAAATCTGTGATGGTGTGGTGAACTCATCAGGTGATTTGACGTGGAATGACACAGGTACAACATCTCCAAAATGTTTTGTTGCTATTTAACAGGAAATGAAACACTTGTTGAAGGGCAATAATTCGTCAATAGATGGAGTTATATTCTCATATATTAAATCTATGGGGAATTCTAAATCTTCTTTGGAGGCTTTAAATGGGCAGATTTCAACATTGCGTTTGCTTTAAAGAAAACTTTACGACATATTCTTTGAATCATCTTTTCGCTATTCTTCGTATACCTTCCTGTTTTGTTTTTTTTTTTTTTTTTTTTTTTTTAAAGATTCAGAAGTTGCTATAATTTGTATCATTGCTAAAAGAATGCTTTAAGATATTAATATATTTGTACCAATTCGAGCAGGGATATTAGTTTAAACTTTGAATTGTTATTTAGTCTAAAAGAAAGTCGTTTGTTTACGCTGAACATTTACTCTAAATTTAAACAGATCAAAATAGTAAAATAAATTTTCTATTTTCTTAAAAGATTATTGACGAAACAAGTCATTCAAATAAAGCTCACAAATACGGAAGCTAACGTTCCATTTGAGTTACAAAATTATTTAATCATTGTACTTTTTGCCCATGATTTTCGTTTTTCACATAAATTAGATACAATGCTTCTACTAGCCTTTCTTTCTGCTAAGAAGTTTTCTGTTATTTTTGCATAAACCTTATGAGGGAGAAATTTAACTTCTCAAAATGAAATGGGTTTAGATTTTTTTTTTTTTTTTATCCTCCGTGGCACCCTCGCAGCACGTCGGTACGTTGACGAAATTCTACCCCTGGCATACTTTTCAGCAAGAAAACGCCAGGCCTTTCCATTGACTGTTTTCTTGTTTGCGACACACTTCCTTGGCCAGCCAGATCGCCAGATCTCTCTCCTGTTGAGCACATTTGGGATGTGATGGGGCGTCGCTTGCGACCATCCCAGAATGTCGACGACTTAATTAGCCAAGCCATTTGGAGGTCGTTTGGCAAGAATTCCCGCAGAACACCATCCTTCAAAAGTATCAATGAATGCCACATTTGTTAATAGCTTGTATCCCGTCCAGAGGCGGACCAACGCCATACTAATTTGCTCACTTTGTGTAGCTGTTCCTGTTCAATAAATAACGCAATTGTTCTGAAATTCTTATTATTTCGTTTTCTGTACATGTACATGTTCTATATACGTAACAAATTTTGTCTCAATTGGATAATTCCTTCTTGGTGCATCGATTTTTTTTTTTGTCAAGAGGCTATTTACGTATCGAAACCATTTTGTTCTACATGCTATGAGGTTAATTAAAGATTAATTAAATTCATTTTTATTGTAATGATAATTATATATTTAACTAAATAATAGAAAACACAAATAAAATTAAACTTATTAAAAAATTTTCTATATTGCTATACAATTAGAATACGTTGCAGAAGTTAGCCTTCATCTGTTACATCAAGGCTGCGTTGCTCCTATAAATACATTCTGACGTTCTGATAAGTCCACTATTAATGGTGGGGGGATGGCCGCCAAAAGAAAAGATTTCGTAATAAAAAGTTCGGTTGGGTTCTTCCTCTCCCTGCTACCTTAAACTCTTCGAACAATGGATAATGCCCCGTATCCACTCTGTACTTGAATAAATAGATTTCTCCATATCCTGTGCTTTGTACAAATATTTATGCTGATTTTCCTTGTGGCGACCACCCCAACCATTAATTTATCAGAACGTAAGAATGTACGTAAAGGAGCATCGGATTATCAGAACTGATGAAGGCTAACTCCCGCAACATAATGGACCGCTTGAGGATAGGCGGGGCTTCGTAGTTCCAAAATATCCCACCAGTCTACTTTTTGGCTTGTGGGATAAACAAAGCCATATGCTTCGTTTTAACCCTAGTAGATATAGAGGCTGAACTAAAAGATTTGATTTGGATGCAACGATTGTAAGCCTTCCAAAATTTTCAGATTGGATGTAGAGTTGATTATCGCCTATTGAAGAAGACGACAGCAATATATTTTCAAAGAAGGATATAATTTAATGGACCACTTGAGGATGGGCGGGGCTTCGTAGTTACAATATATCCCACCAGGCTACTGCTTCGCATGTGGGATAAACAAAGCCAAGTGCTTTGTTTTAACCGGTTTAGATACAGAAGAAATATTATATTAAAGAAGGCTATTTCAAGCGTTTTTACAGAATTATTACAATAAGGATCTGCACAGTACTGAACCAACCGTCTTGAAATATCAAAAATCGATGATTTTTTTAAGAAATGCACACAGTTATATGTTTGTTTATCCCACAAGCTCTCGCCGCATATGCTTACACGTCATACGTGACGTCGATAGGGGCCTAAACCTCAAGTGGTCCATTGTACAGCAATAAAAATAGAAATACTTTAAATAAGTTTAATTTTATCTGTGTTTTCCACCATTTAATTGATTCTTATTTTTACACAGTTATTTGATGATAATACTATAAGTGATTAAGATTAAACATTCACCTAGGATCAAATCCAATCTGTCGATATAACTGCTGTTTGTAGTATCGGGCGCTGAAAAAACAAATAGGTCCTTCGAATCGATAGACAAAAGCGGAAATTTCCGGAGGATCCTGCGGACACCAAAAATATAATCAAAAGTGTAAATACATTGTTTTGTTTTATTTCGCAAACTAAAAATATTTACTATTTACTATTCCAATTTATAATAATAATGGTGGGAAAAAAAAAGAACAAAATAATCAAATCTAAAAAGAATTTCACACGAAAGTACGGAAGCAGAGTTTAAAATCTAACCGAATATCTAATTTTAAGTCTTTCGAAATGGCCAATAATCTCCAGTAGTTCTTTACTTATATCGGCAGTTTGCTATCGGATACCGATCTACCGAAATCACGTACTTTTCCTTACGGATTATGGAATATACGTAGATGACACAATACATTTGCTGCCTGTTTCAAAATTCTGTGAAACGGTGTTAGTACGAACAATGGCACTTCACAAGCTTGTTTTGTGTAAGATCACCACAGTAATGAATTCTTTAGATGGGAATTCATTACTACTGTGGCCTAATGGACAAAAAAAGTATTCACTAATGTAACGGCTCGATAGTTGTTACGTGATTTTTTCTCTTTCCTGTCATTTATTTTCATCACTTGACATATGTCGCAGGAGAATGATGAAAACGGGGATTTGATCAAATCCCTAAGGGAGATGATCAATTCACGGAAGATGTTAAAAATTACAACTCTGTGGGTCATTTCCCTAAAGAAAGTAAGTGATTTGATCAAATCCCTGAACTGTTTTAGTGAAAAGATGAAATAATATTGTTTAGATATTAAAAGTATTTATTTAGTAAACCATGCATTGTTAAATGTAGAGTAGGTAATACAACAATAGTCATTGAAACACAAATTATTTATTCGAAACTAATTAACAAAAGAAATAGGTACTTAAGCTGATTTTTTTTGAAAAACAAAAAGGATATTTTTAGTAAAATTTTAAACATTTGTAGTGAATGTAATTAATAAATAATAATGTTCATTCATGTGCAGAACAATATTAATTTGAAACTCATAATAAGGTACAGGAGACTGAGATCCAAGGACATTCATGTGACATTCGTGCATTTCAAAAAGGCATACGATTCTATAGATAGAGACACACTTTTCAATATATTGGAGAAATTCGGAGCTGATGACAAATCAATTGCAATCACTAAAAAAACTCTAACAAACACGAAGTCAAAAGTAAAATTTTTGGGAGAGATTTCAGAACCATTTGAGGTGAAAACAGGAGTAAGACAGGGAGATGGGCTTTCCCCATTGCTCTTCAACTGTGTGCTGGAGAAAGTAATGAGAGAGTGGAGGAAAAGAATGGAAGAGGAAGGAATCAAGAAAATAAAAATATGAAGAAAGAAAGATAACTTGGAAATTGACTGCCTGGCTTTTGCAGACGATCTTGCAATTCTAGCGGAAAACATTGAAGTTGCAAGAAGACAAATAAATATACTGAAAGAGACAGCAGAAAAGGCTGGACTGCAAATATCTTATGAAAAGACGGAATACATGACCAATAGAAAAGATGCACCAAGACAGATCACAACAAAGTATGGGAAAATCAAGAGGGTTAATAAGTTCAAATACCTGGGAGAAATAATTCAACCAAACGCCCTTGACAAAGAAGCGGTCCTAGCAAGAGCAAGAAAAATGGAACTGTCATTCCAGTTGACAAAAAATATATACAACAAGAAGTCCATATCTATAAACGCTAAAATTAGGCACTACAATACAGTCATTAAGCCAGAAGGCCTCTACGCCTCAGAATGCCTTGCACTAAACACAGCCAGACAATTAGACGAGGTAGAAAAAAAGGAAAGAAAGATCTTACGGAAAATCCCGGGACCAAAATATGAAGATGGAAAATGGAAACTGAGAAACAACAAGGAAATCTACGCAAAAACAGAAAAAATAACCGACACAATGAGGAAAAGAAGAGTGACTTTCTACGGACACATTAAAAGAATGAGTGAAAGTATACTGACGAAGAGATTATTCACCTTCTTCGACAGAAACCCCAAGACTCAGATGACATGGATCAAAGAGGTCAGAAAAGACATGGAAGAAATGAAAATAGATGGAGAAGAGGTGGAGAGAAGAGAAGAATTCAGAAAAAAGATCAGGGGATTCAAGGGTTTTCAAGAAAAGGCAAAGAAGAAGACGGGAGCAAAATGGACGGAAGAAAGAAGGAAACAACATGGAGAAAGAATGAAAGAATATTGGAAGAGAAGAAAGAAATTAGAAAAATAATCATGAGTTATTTCACGTGGTCCATAGTCGGCCAAATTCGAAGAAAGAAGAAGAAGAATGTTCATTCATTTTTGTTAAAACACGTTGATGATTTGTGGCATCTCGAGTTACAATATAGTACGTTTCTTTAAAGGCACATCTTTTTGTTTTACATTGTATTTTGAATTGTTTACAGGAACACTTCTTAAATCCTTGACCTCCAAATAAGAATAATTTTCCTGCAATCTCATGCAGACTTAGGTTAGTCCGTGGAACTGTTTCGGTAAATGTTATAGTAGCTATTTGAAGAGCGTTTCTAGGTAGCCAATCTTTTATAATTCCAACTGAGATATCAATTTGGTATAAATTATTTTTTATATCTAATACGATCCCCACAATGTTATTTCCATCTAATGGGCCTCTATCTACCTTAGGTACATCAACCAAAACTGTGGAATCCACTAACACGTCTTTAAATTTCTTCAAAGAAACTTCTTTCATTTTTTCAGCTGATCGTATTTTGTAGCATTTTCCCTTTGATCTTTAATACTCTCTTCTTTTTGGCAAAAATAGCATAGAATTTTCGATCCATATCCTTCTTCTCCTACTGTATTCCCACATGTTAGATGCACCGGATTTTTACAAATGTCACATGAATGGGCTCCAGTAGATTCCATTCCACAAACATGCTTTACTGTCGCTGACAGCTGCTTCCCCTTCTGACGCAAGTAACACTAGAGATGTTTTAACTGTTGAAGCATGAGTTGAAGTAGAGTTGTTAACTGGTTCGAGTTGTCTTGTTGTCGATAAAGAAATTGATTCAATTTCAGGTAGATCCTCTACATTTAAAGCCTTTTTGGTGAGTAAATCAGCTGCCGGTAGATCGTGTGACATTGAAGTGTTTTTGTTGGTTGATTTGAATTTGAAACATTGTAATCAATTGATTCAGATGCTGGTAGATCTTTTGAAGTTGAAGCGTCATGGTTGTTTTCTAAGGAAGCTGCTGGTAAGTCTTCTGTTGTTAAAATGATGTCATGGTACTGCTGATTAAGAAGTAGATCCAAGTCCTCTTCAGTAACAAGTTTTTCAAGCAACTTTTTCGAAATATGACTAGATTGGAGTCCTGTTTTTGTTCTGTTCCAAATTAAGCTTTATAAGGTGATCGTTTAATGGTTCGATGAAAAAAGGAATTCTTTTGAAATTGAACTAAGTAACTACCTAAGTAACAAACCAATTGTTTGTCATTGTCAATTAGCCAAGCACGTAACATAGCTTCAACATCTTGATTTGATCGCTCAACAGATCGTTGACTAGTTAGATGTCTAGGCCTACCATTTACAATTTTTCACGTTGGTCACAGGCTTGTTAATTCTTGTATGACAGCAGCCGTAACTCACGGCCATTGTCGCTTTGTAGTAGAGGAAGGTGACTCATATTTCGGATACCATTTTGTTTTTAATGTAAAGAATTTAAAATATTGAAGTTTTGGTTAAGAATTTTACTTTGTTTTCTTCTATAAATAACAATTTTAGATCCTGAACTGATAAATATCCATTATAAAAAATAGATAGTTTAATTATTTTTTTTGCAAAACATTGCTGTTTTTGTTGTGAAGCAAATGGGGTCTTAATTTCGGATACATAAGAATTTCAGGGTAATAATCATGATAATATAATTAAATGAAACATACAATGCAAATACAGTAAGTTATTTATTTGAGTAATGACTTTATGAAATTCTAATAAAATAAACGACATTATACTTTAAAAATAATGAAAAGAATACAAAAATAAAAATATCAAAAGGATTCTTCAAGGGCCACTTTGTACGGAGACCCAGTGTTTTTTCGCTGCGTTCTCAGTCAACGTTTCTTGACCGTAAACAATTGAAAAACGTTACCGATTTTTCAAATCAAATAAAAACACAAATTCCAATCAAAACAAAACCTATTTTCATGTTGCACCATTGACTATCCGAAATTAGGACGTTATGACAAATATTTTTGAATCAACATTTGAAACTAATCTTAAAATCATAAACAACGATGCGACTTGTCACTTAAACTACATTTTACGAACTTCATTATACACTTTAAAACAAATTATTAGAACTTACCACTTGCGCTCCAGCTGTGTTCGAAGTTGACATCTTCAAAAAGTCACTTTTTCGAATTTTTTAAAATTATTTATTGTTGCGTACATGCAGATCAAAGGCTCACGACGACAAGACATATTACATATGGGGGCCAGAGCTTCCGCTCATGGTAGTCACTAATGCAATCTGCTGACCGGTATGCGATTTATCACGCTATCCGAAGTTAAGGCACCATCCGAAATAAGGTCACCTTCCTCTATATGAGGACAACCTACTTCCAAAAATATTTTTAATAGCTCCATTGCTACTTCAGCAGCTCTTTTTGAAGTCAACGGTCGAAGAAAGCTGAATTTCGTCACGTGATCCTGGTAGTGTAATAGCCATTTGTAATTTCTATAAGTTAACTAAATAAACTAAATTTCTGTAAGTCAACTAAATCGATTCGGCCACGATGATTGAAGTCGCTAGATACAATTGGGCAAACAACAATTGCTTTTCTTGGAAATTTTTTTTTAGACTGACATACCGTGCACAGCTTTAAAAACTCCAGTACAATTGAAGTAGGTATTAGGTATTTTGATTTCAAACTATATAGCATTTTATCTCTTCCTCCGTGGCCAGTCGACTGGTTGGTTTCCTAAAGTATGTGGTAAAAATTTTCCGTTGGCACTATTTTCAAAACTGGATCGGAGTCAGACTTTCTCTTCAAAATCAAAGATTTTTTAGTACCTGCTTCCATAACATCCTACTTTTTTCCATAATAGTACTGTTTATGTGTCCGTTGCAGTTTAAGTATTGGTGCTAATTTAAATTGTTCAATGGCTGTGATAGCTTCTTCTATCCTTTCGCGAGTCCACAAAGGTTTTTCTTTATCATGCCGCTTGTTCAAAAACGTCCTGATAGTTTCATTAAACTGTTCTTCAGATACAAATTCGATCAGAGTTTGATTTTTTTCTATATCTGAATCCATTTTTCTATGGTAGGAGCAAGGATAGTTGATGCGCAATATACAAGCTTATTTGCTAAGCCTCTCTGCTATCAAATGACAACCCGGCCTTCTCGCGGTGCTCCCTGTAACCACTAAACGGGCTCTTTCGACCTTTGGGATTGGCGCCCCCTTGGGTATATCCAGCCTCAACAGCTTCCATGGATCGCCGTATCCATTCCAGGGCTAAACAACATCGGTTGCCTGACAACTCTTGCCCAGGACCGAAGACATCGTATTTCCATGGAAGTCGGCTATACCCATGTTGGGTGATGAGGCGTCAAGTCAAGTCAAGGTAGGTACTTGATAAAACTCGAAATATAGAAAACAATAATAAAAATGTGCGCGTAATGTTTCTGCACTACTGTGTGTGGTGTCACATCAGAAGGGCGGCGATTGCGCCGGAGGGGAGCGGTGAGGTAAAGGGAGAGTTGTAATATGAGTTTATTTCATCTTTTCACTAAAACAGTTCAGGGATTTGATCAAATCACTTACTTTCTTTAGGGAAATGACCCCACAGAATTATAATTTTAACATCTTCCGTGAATTGATCATCTCCCTTAGGGATTTGATCAAATCTCCGTTTTCATTATTTCCCTGCGACATGTACATATATACAATCTTCAGAAATACTTTATTGCTCGTCTAAATGCTTCTTTGTCTTCTCGAAACGGATGTTTCCCAGATGATCTTTTGTGTTCTCTCAGCCTCTTACCCATCTGGCTTCTATTTTACCTATCACCTCTCTACGTTTATTGCCTCCTTTGTTCTTCCCTCCACCTTACAGCTTTTTCGGCAGATGTCTCCTAGACAGCTCGACGCCGTCTGCAATAAGTGACGTCACAACAGGGGAAATAAGTTTGAGAGGAAGTGAAATAACAAATATACAGTGATAGCGAGCATGTGAGAAGGGCAGCCAGCTAACTTGTTGCCTTTCGAATTGCTCGCCACTGCAAAAGCTAGGTTAACTCGGCCAAGCAAAGGCGCTTAGCTCATCTCAAAAGAAACCAACTACGGTCTGTTCGGAATGCAAGACCCAGCCATTGTTTGCATCCCCAGAGCAAGTATTGCGTCAGTTTGAGCGTTCTTTCAAGTCTCCGGGCCTGCTCAGCGAATGATCGTTTTGAGAAAGTGGCAGCAAAGTAGTGGTGTCGTCAACACCATGCAGACTGAAGCCTTCAAATCCGAAAGATAGCAAAATCCGAGGGACTCTGATTGCGTCTGAAGAACGTCTATTCCAATCCACGGATTTGCATCACCGGAAGAAGCCACTGCTAAATGAAACCGACGATCTCACCTATGTTACCTGCGCCCGGTCGAAATTGCTCTTCGGATATACAAGAGTATGGACAGTAAGCTGAACTCTGACCTCCTTCATTGCTCCAGAGAAGCCTATGAACAGTGCACAATCATCGGCAGATTCTGAACTATTCGAGTGACTCAGGACTCGATTAATATATTTATTATTAGTGTCAGTGTTTTATATATATTTAAATGCATCATCAACTTCCTTTGAAAACTTGGGGGTAATATATATATCTTCGCTTGTATCTTCACTTGTAACCATCATTCTTCTTGCTAATCAGTCTGTAAATAATGTATCTGTGTATATAGTATTCCTTATTAAAATCTGTCATATCATTTTCAAAACTAGCCATCTTGTTTTCCCTGATTTATATTTACGCCTTCTTTGGCAAGTTTCCTTTTCCCTTGTAAATTACATCGGCGAGTATTGAGAGAAGACCCCTGCTCCACGCAAGGTGAGTCTCGCTTCGGCATCACCCCTCTGACGTCATTCTCCTGGCTTGACCAGACTGGAGGCCGCCATTAGCGCTTTAGGCTCTGTTTACAAACAAACCTTTCCTTTGTTGCTTCACAGGGAAGCACCGGCCCCTTTTCTTAAATAATCCTTCCCTTAATTAAATTATTCCTCTGAGGTATTCGGGCCCAGCTGCTTCTTAGGAATAAACTATTTTGTTGCGCTTATAACTCTTAACAATCCTTTCAGAACGTGTGCGCTACTAAACCACTGTAAGAGCGTTACACTAACGCAATTATTAACCTTCTAACAGTAGTCTATAAAAATTTGAATTAGACTATGTGCACAGCTGGTTTATTCATATACGTATATTCATATATTATTCATATATTATCCATATCCGTGCATATACTTATATAGGGTGCACGGGTAAGTCACCTAAATAACTTTGAACGAAGATAGCCAGAGTTAGAAAGTAAGGTATTGGTATAGGAAAGCGACCTTGCGCAATCAAATGAGACTGACGGCAGCGCCCCTAATGGCAAAATGATGTTAGTAACCCTATCTCGTTAAGTATGAGAACTAGGAAAAAATAAATAAATGAGAAAGTCGTAGAGTATCCGGAATTAATAGGAAATGATATTTTACAGAAAAGAATCGTGGAAATAGAAGGCGTGCAGCAGTGCCATCTCACAATACTCTTCATTCGAATAGTCTGTCGTAATCTTTTGTTTACAAGATATGTAGTCATTAATGGAATATTCGATAGTCGACGATTCTTTGTAGACTGCAAAATGTGAGTTCTATCTACAGGAGTGGCGTCACGTCACAGCCATTATTTGCATGCGTCACGCAAAGTATGCTCGTGACGTCTATTATTTGCACCTCTCTGTAAAATATCATTTCCTACTATTTCGGTGCTGCTCTACAACTTTCTCATTTATTTGTTCTCCGTATCTCTCTGTTTGTGAGATAGGGTTACTAACTTCCTCATTTAGCCGTCAGTCTCAACTGATAGGTATTGGTATAGGAAAGCGACCATGCGCTAACTTTCCTAACTCTAGCTATCTTCCTTCAAAAGTTACTTGGGTGACTTAGGACTTCCCGTTTATCCTATATAGGGAACTATATGACTCCACAGAACGTCAATAAAGAACAACAGCAAGCCTCCATAGGACATGACCTAATAGTAAAAGTGACCCATTTGAGGTCAGAAATAGATTAAGGGGGTCTTAATAAGGAATAATGTCTGTGGGCCCACCTCTCCAGCTCTTACCAATTGGAGGATGGAGGCGCCAAAGGCTGTGCCTAACCATATAAGTGTGGCAAGTATGTAGATACATAGGTAGATAAATATGTATATAAGTAATTTTGATAAGAGACATAGATACGAAGCTTGCATGATACATTCATTGCCAAAAAAATGATCTCACCTGGAAGCAGCAGTCGAAATCGAATGTCACTTGGCATTGGGAAGAGAATGATGATACAAATAACTAATTACAATATCAGAGCAAATGGGCCGTTTATTCGGGCAAAACACTAAAAGATCAATAGTCCCTTTCATACTGCGTCGTACCGCCCTTACCGTGAATACATGCCGCGATTCGACTTTTCATAGAGACATAGAGACGTCTAATGCTGACCTGCAGAAGATCCTTCCATAGCTGTTGCAACTGCCATTCCACATCCCTCATACCCGTTGATGGCAGAAACTGGGGTCCCAGCTTCTCCCAGCATGTTCAAAGGGCCACAAGTCTGGTGACATGGCAGGCCAAGGAAGGGTGTCGACAGCAAGGAGGCAGTCCAAGGATACCCGTCCTGTATGTGGACATACTACGCTCCATGAAGGGAAGCACATGAGGCCGCACAATTTCCTGATGTGCTCCTGAGCAAGCAATGTCCCAAAAATCGTAAGAGGAGGTCACAAATGCTGACGGTGTGTCGCTCAACAAGGAAGTCCGGATTTGTGCGCTTCCTACTGGGAACTGATGGCGCGTCAACTTGAATGGCAAATTGACATCACTCGGTTGAAAATCAATCCTGGGAATAGTGACGATATCACCTCTGCTGCTTTCCGAAAAAACTTCTCCCGTGATTAAATTGCGATAACACTCCTTAATGACTAATCGTGTATCATGACAGAGTCCTTACTTTGGATCGAGATTGCAAAGGAGCATCAGAATTGATCCTTCCTTCAGGCTCAGCTGATAAGGTAGCATACCGGAAAATGTGAGTGTGAAGAAACTCTGCAGGATAGTTTCGTTCATCACTTGGATCATCCGACACTACTACATCTGCGCTGCAGTAGATGTGAGACTTGGCGGCAGCAACATGATCTCTTTCGTTACACATCCGAAATAGTTGGCCTAAGAAAGTATTTGCTGCACTATACTAATAAAATACACTTGATTATAAAAATTGCTACGAAATGGAGAGGGAATCATTGTTCGATCTACTGAACCTATCAATTCGATGGACTGTTTTGGGAATCAGTCTATGGTGTCTAATGTGCCAATGCCAGTCTTCGATGATGAAAAAGTTGCCAACAACGAATTCATTATAAGAACCATAGTTTATAACGAAGACAACATGCGAAACCATAGAATATCTAAAAGACAAAACAGAGCCATTGACTTCTCATCATCTGATTATAATTTACGAATCTAAATAAATTAGTTTGGGTTATACTTACAACTTTATAAACCTCTTTATCAACGAATACTCCTGGATTAATAACATAGCCAAGAAGAGAAGTCTTTGGTCTAATTTTTAAAAAACAAACAAAAAAACAACATTATGAAAACTTCCAAAATTGATTATAGTAGCTTTATGTACTAGTAGTCGATTTTATTCATATCACTATAATTAATTAAGCGTTTCATCGAGACGATTTATATCAAAATTTATTTTTATATCAGATTCAAGATATTATATCAAAATGACGGCGTGAAAACACACTTATTATAACTTTAAAACATTACAACTTTTTAATCAAAAAACACTAAATTACATATGTTTCGGTCGAATTCTTCCATTGACCTTACAAGTATTCACTATATAAATTCTAGGGAGATCTTAAATTATGTAGTGAGGTGAGGTATTTGAAGTCTGAACCATAATATAAACGGGGAAGGAAAAAAACAGAAAAACAAAATCAATAACACTACCTTTACTCAGGGTCTGTAGTACTCAATAGTGTAGTTTAAATGCAACAGCATTGGATTGATTATTGTAATATTGATATTTGTTCGTCAAAATCAGCAGTGACTCATAAAATATAAGAAAATAGGTCCTCCCTTTGATACCTAACATCAGAGGTTCCTCAGCATTGAGGATGTGCTCTGTTTGCTACACATGCATTGCAGTATTACAGCTTAAGTTTTTCTTCTTTACAGTGTTACTGTGTTCTATCATTCGGTTAATAGTCTCTTTGTCTCTCTGATGTACAACCATGAATGTCTTCGGTATTTCAGGCCGTATATAACATCACTTGCATGCTGATCATTGTTGTGGTCTTCTATTATTCTTAACACTTCATTTACCAATAATACGAGTGGATTAGATGCTACTCTAACTCCGAATTTTCTAAGCAACCTTTTAATAGGATAAAAAAGTTCCGGCTAAAATGGTAATGACATGAATCTTGATGACTTCTTTTAGATTTGATGAAATGTATCTCGCCCAAAACATGTTGTGTAATTTAATGTTTTTAAATTAAATATTTTTTAATGTTTTAAAGTGTTAATAAGTGTGTTCATGCTGTCATTTGGATATTAAACATCACGACACACGTTAAATTTGGTGACGAGTATATTATACTCCATTGATATTTTGAATGATGCTTAGATATAACTAAGGTCAGATCATAACACAAACAGATTTTTACGAAGCTGACAATTATTTAGAATTGCTTCGAATGTTTCTCGTCCAATATTTATTAAAACTCATTATTTAAAAAAATTGAATTTCACGTAAATATTTTAAAATTCTTCACATCAACACATTATCTTTAAAAAACCTTTTATATTCGTGATATTTCGCATTCTTTGAGCAAGATTGCTTCATCAGACGGTAAGGGATAAGCTTTAATAACCCATTCCCTAATACACAGAATTCATGACAAATGATAGAATTTTACAGT
>JAFIDM010102404.1:0-16782 GCA_023159025.1 Thereuonema tuberculata | reverse complement strand
GAGATGATCAATTCACGGAAGATGTTAAAAATTACAACTCTGTGGGTTCGTTTCCCTAAAGAAAGTAAGTGACTTGATCAAATCCCTGAACTGTTTTAGTGAAAAGATGAAATAATATTGTTTAGATATTAAAAGTATTTATTTAGTAAACCATGCATTATTAAATGTAGAATAGGTAATACAACAATAGTCATTGAAACACAAATTATTTATTCGAAACTAATTAACAAAAGAAGTAAGTACTTAAGCTGATTTTTTTTTGAAAACAAAAAGGATATTTTTAGTGAAATTTTAAACATTTGTAGTGAATGTAATTAATAAATAATAATGTTCATTCATTTTTGTTAAAACACATTGATGATTTGTGGCATCTCGAGTTACAATATAGTACGTTTTTTTAGAGGCACATCTTTTTGTTTTACATTGTATTTTGAATTGTTTACAGGAACACTTCTTAAATCCTTGACCTCCAAATAAGAATAATTTTCCTGCAATCTCATGCAGACTTAGGTTAGTCCGTGGAACTGTTTCGGCAAATGTTGTAGTAGCTATTTGAAGAGCGTTTCTAGGTAGCCAATCTTTTATAATTCCAACTAAGTTACCAATTTGGTATAAATTATTTTTTATATCTAATACGATCCCCACAATGTTATTTCCATCTAATGGGCCTCTATCTACCTTAGGTACATCAACCAAAACTGTGGAATCCACTAACACGTCTTTAAATTTCTTCAAAGAAACTTCTTTCATTTTTTCAGCTGATCGTTTCAGGTGTTTTGCAGCATTTTACCTTTGATCTTTAATGCTCTCTTCTTTTTGGCATAAATAGCATAGAATTTTCGATCCACATCCTTCTTCTCCTACTGTAGTCCCTCATATTGCGTGCACCGGATTTTTACAAATGTCACATGAATGGGCTCCAGTAGATTCCATTCCACAAACAACACAACATGCTTTACTGTCGCTGACAGCTGCTTCCCCTTCTGATACAAGTAACACTACAGATGTTTTAACTGTTGAAGCAGAAGTTGAAGTAGAGTTGTTAACTGGTTCGAGTTGTCTTGTTGTCGGTAAAGAAATTGATTCAATTTCTGGTAGATCCTCTACATTTAAAGCCTTTTTTAGTGAGTAAATCAGCTGCCGGTAGATCGTGTGACATTGAAGTGTTATTGTTGGCTGATTTAACTATTGATAGATCATTTGAAGTTGAACCATTGTAATCAATTAATTCAGATGCTGGTAGATCTTTTGAAATTGAAGCGTCGTTATTGTTCTCTAAAGAAGCTGCTGGTAAGTCTTCTGGTGTTAAAATAATGTCGTGGTCCTGCTGATTAAAGAAGTAGATCCAAGTCCTCTTCAGTAACAAGTTTTTCAAGCAACTTTTTCGAAATATGACTAGATTGGAGTCCTGTTTTTGGTTCTGTACCAAATTAAGCTTTATAAGGTGATCGTTTAATGGTTCAATGAAAAAAGGAATTCTTTTGAAATTGAACAAAGTAACAACCTACAGCCCAATTGTTTGTGTCATTGTCGATTAGCCAAGCTCGTAACATAGCTTCAATATCTTGATTTGATCCCTCAACAGATCCTCGACTAGCTGGATGTCTAGGCCTAAAAATAAATAAATGAGAAAGTCGTAGAGCATAGAGAAAGTCGTAGATCATTCTGTAAAATGATATTTTACAGAAAAGAATCGTGCGAATAGAAGGCGTACAGCAGTGCCATCTCAAAATACTCTTCATTCGAATAGTCTGTCGTAATCTTTTGTTTACAAGATACTATATAGTCCTTAACGGAATATTCGATAATCGACGATTCTTTATAGACTGCAAAACGTGAGTTTTATCTACAGGAGTGGCGTCATGTCACAGCCATTATTTGCATGCGTCACACAAAGTATGCTCGCGACGTCTATTATTTGCACGATTCTTCTCTGCAAAATATCATTTCCTACTAATTCGGTGATGCTCTACAACTTTCTCATTTATTTGTTCTCCATATCTCTCTGTTTGCGAGATAGGGTTAACTAACTTCCTCATTTAGCCGCTAGGGGCGCTGCCGTCAGTCTCATCTGATAGGTATTGGTATAGGAAAGCGACCATGCGCTACCTTTCCTAACTCTAGCTATCTTCCTTCAAAAGTTACTTGGACAATATAGGACTTCCCGTTTACCCTATATTGGGAACTAGATGACTCCACAGAACGTCAATAAAAGACAACAGCAAGCCTGCCTAGGGACATGAGCTAATAGTAAAAGTGACCCATTTGAGGTCAGAAATAGATTAAGGGGGTCTTAATAAGGAATAATGTCTGTGGGCCCACCTCTCCAGCTCTTACCGTTTTGTAGATAACGCCCATGTCAAGATACAACTTTGATTGCAAATTGCTCGGCCATCGTAATAGATAGAGTTCTGGTTTTTGTTGCATTCATCTGCCCTGGAGATACTGGTTCTAACAGTATGCCACGTGAACCCCCAACTATCCCAGAACCACGTGACCTGGACATGGGCACCTGGTTATTGGCCCATAAGTCAAGGCTTTGGGGTAGATACCTCTTAGGTTTATACATGGTATAATGGTATAAATTGAGGTGTATATGCATGCCAAGTTTAAAGTTCGTAGCGTTTTCCTAAAGCCCATTGCACATGGATCTGAAAATCGGACCGTCGATCTACGAATCACACGTATTCTCTTTAACATGGCCACGAAACTCTCTCCGATGTCGTCTGTACGACATGTAACATTCAAATCGTTCGTATAGGCGATGTTTCGTGGCCATGTGAAAGAGAATACGTCCGATTCGCGGATCCCATCGTCCGATTTTCGGATCATGTGAGACGCCCTTAAGTTGGTATAGAGAAACCGAAAGTCTGCATAGGGACATGACCTAATAGTGAAAGTAACCTAATAGTGGGGAGACAAAATAAATAGAGGGGACAAATGGACCCACCCAATCGATAGTATTCTAAGAGAGGATCATTTTATCCTCTAGCACCCATATTCGGAAACATGGGTTTCACCCTTAAATTCGACTTCAAAGTTTAAACTTCACTTGACAAATATACCAACTTAGGAAAACGCTACGAACTTTAAACTTGGCATGCATATACATCTCAATATATACCATTATATCATTTATAAACCCAAGAGGTATTTATCCCAAAATCTTGACTTAATGAGCCCATAACCAGGTGCCCATGTTCAGGTCACGTGGTTCTGGGGTAGTTGGGGGTTCATGTGGCATACTGTCAGAACCAGTATCTCCAGGGCGGATGAATGCAACAAAAACCAGAGCTCTACCTACTACGATGGCCGAGCAATTGCAATCAAAGTTATACCTTGACATGGGCATTACCTACGAAACAGTAAGAGCTGGAGAGATGGGCCCATAGACATTATTCCTTATTAAGACCCCTTAATCTATTTCTGTCCTTAAATGGGTCACTTTCACTATTAGGCCATGTCCCTATGCAGGCTTGCTGTTGCCCTTCGGGAACTCAAATCTTACAATACCGCAAGAAACAATTTTGCTAAAGAGATTGCGTTCTCAAATTTTTTTTTTTTAGTTTCCATTATATTTTTATAAAAGACATTTATTGAATAAGTTCAGTAGGCTATCGTTGATCACACAAATCAATAACAGTCATTTTGGTGGATGGAGGCGTCAAAGGCTGTGCCTAACCATATAAGTGTGGCAAGTATGTAGATACATAGATAGATAAATATATATATGAGTAATTTTGATAAGAGACCTAGATACGAAGCATGATACATTCATTGCCAAAAAAATTATCTCACCTGGAAGCAGCAGTCGAAATGGAATGTCACTTGGCATTGGGAAGAGAATGATGATACAAATAACTAATTACAATATCAGAGCAAATGGGCCGTTTATTCGGGCAAAACACTAAAAGATCAATAGTCCCTTTCATACTGCGTCGTACCGCCCTTACCGTGAATACATGCTGCGATACGACTTTTCATAGAGACATAGAGACGTCTAATGCTGACCTGCAGAAGATCCTTCCATAGCTGTTGCAACTGCCACTCCACATCCCTCATACCCGTTGATGGCAGAAACTGCGGTCCCAGCTGCTCCCAGCATGTTCAAAGGACCACAAGTCTGGTGATATGACAGGCCAAGGAAGGGTGTCGACAGCAAGGAGGCAGTCCAAGGACACCCGTCTTATATGTGGACATACTATGCTCCATGAAGGGAAGCACATGAGGCCGCACAATTTCCTGATGTGCTGCTGAGCAAGCAATGTCCCAAAAATCGTAAGAGGAGGTCACAAATGCTGACGGTGTGTCGCTCAACAAGGAAGTCCGGATTTGTGCGCTTCCTACTGGGAACTGATGGCGCGTCAACTTGAATGGCAAATTGACATCACTCGGTTGAAAATCAATCCTGGGAATAGTGACGATATCACCTCTGTTGCTTTCCGAAAAAACCTTCTGCCGTGATTAAATTGCGATAACACTCCTTAACGACTAATCGTGTATCATGACAAGAGTCCTTACTTTGGATCGAGATTGCGAAGGAGCATCACGATTGATCCTTCCTTCAGGCTCAGCTGATAAGGTAGCAGACCGGAAAATGTGAGAGTGAAGAAACTGTGCAGGATAGTTTCGTTTATCACTTGGATCATCCGACACTACTACATCTGAACTGCAGTAGATGTGAGACTTGTCGGCAGCTTCCTGATCTCTTTGGTTACACATCCGAAATACTTGGCCTAAGAAAGCGTTTGCTGCACTATACTAATAAAATATACTTATTATAAAAATTGCTACGAAATGCAGAGGGAATCATTGTTCGATCTACTGAACCTATCAGTTCGATGGACTGTTTTGGGAAATCAGTCTATGGTGTCTAATGTGCCAATGCCAGTCTTCGATGATGAAAAAGTTGCCAACAACGAATTCATTATAAGAGCCATAGTTTATAATGAAGACAACATGCGAAACCACAGAATATCTAAAAGACAAAACAGAGCCATCGACTTCTCATCATCTCATTATAATTTACGAATCTAAATAAATTAGTTTGGGTTATACTTACAACTTTATAAACCTCTTTATCAACGAATACTCCTGGATTAATAACATAGCCAAGAAGAGAAGTCTTTGGTCTAATTTTTAAAAAATAAAAAAAAACAACATTATGAAAACTTCCAAAATTGATTTTAGTAGCTTTATGTACTAGTAGTCGATTTTATTCATATCACTATAATTAATTAAGCGTTTCATCGAGACGATTTATATCAAAATGTATTTTTACATCAGATTTAAGATATTATATCAAAATGACGGAGTGAAAACACACTTATTATAACTTTAAAACATTACAACTTTTTAATCAAAAAACACTAAATTAAATGTTTCGGTCGAATTCTTCAATTGACCTGACAAGTATTCACTACATAAATTCTAGGGAGATCTTAAATTATGTAGTGAGGTGAGGTATTTGAAGTCTGAACCATAATATAAACGGGGAAGGAAAAAAACAGAAAAACAAAATCAATAACACTACCTTTACTTAGGGTCTGTAGTACTCAATAGTTTAGTTTAACTGCAACAGCATTGGATTGATTATTGTAATATTGATATTTGTTCGTCAAAATCAGCTGTGACTCATAAAATATAAGAAAATAGGTCCTCCCTTTGATACCTAACATCAGAGGTTCCTCAGCATTCAGGACGTGCTCTGTTTGCTACACATGCATTGCAGTATTACAGCTTAAGTTTTTCCTCTTTACAGTGTTACCGTGTTCTATCATTCGGTTAATAGTCTCTTTGTCTCTCTGATGTACAACCATGAATGTCTTCGGTATTTCAGGCCGTATATAACATCACTTGCATGCTGATCATTGTTGTGGTCTTCTATTATTCTTAACACTTCATTTACCAATAATACGAGTGAATTAGATGCTACTCTAACTCCGAATTTTCTAAGCAACCTTTTAATAGGATAAAAAAGTTCCGGTTGAAATGGTAATGCCATGAATCTTGATGACTTCTTTTAGATTTGATGAAATGTATCTCGCCCAAAACATGTTGTGTAATTTAATGTTTTTAAATTAAATATTTTTTAATGTTTTAAAGTGGTAATAAGTGTGTTCATGCTGTCATTTGGATATTAAACATCCCGACACACGTTAAATTTGGTGACGAGTATATTATACTCCATTGATATTTTGAATGATGTTTAGATATAACTAAGGTCAGATCATAACACAAACAGATTTTTACGAAGCTGACAATTATTTAGAATTGCTTCGAATGTATCTCGTCCAATATTTATTAAAACTCATTATTTAAAAAAATTGAATTTCACGTAAATATTTTAAAAATTCTTCACATCAACACATTATCTTTAAAAAACCTTTTATATCCGTGATATTTCGCATTCTTTGAGCAAGATTGCTTCATCAGACGGTTAGGGATAAGCTTTAATAACCCATTCCCTAATACACAGAATTCAAGACAAATGATGGAATTTTTACAGTGATATATTACATTTTTTGTTAAAAAACAAAGGGAAGGTAATACATCATTAATGCCACATTACTATCAAATTACAATATAATGGGAAGTAATATATCACTGTAAAATTCTATCATTTGTCATGAATTCTGTGTATTAGGGAATGGGTTATTAAAGCTTATTCCTAACCGTCTGATGAAGCAATCTTGCTTAAAGAATGCGAAATATCACGGATATAAAAGGTTTTTTAAAGATAATGTGTTGATGAGAAGAATTTTTAAAACTCATTATTGTTTCTTTGTTCTGCTGTGTGGTATTGGATTTGCCCTATTTGAATACTTGTTAGGTGGACGTTTCAATACAATAAGTGGTTGATTTTGAAGTACTTATCTTCACATACAATTCTTGAACCGTTACTTGCGTGTTCAGACACTGTCATGACTACAAAGCTCTTTCATATGTTCATCCACATACGAAAATTACACAAGGTGATTAAAAATTCCCTGTATAAACTTTAAAGGTAGGTTAGCAATACAAAAACAAACCGTATTAATAGTGAAACGTATGTCCCCAAACGCCACCCAAATGTGCTAAGAGGACCGTTGTTTGACAGCTCTTTACTTACAGAGACTAATATGAATGATCGTCTCACCCATTGTTTTTTATTAATACCGTATTTACGCGCATAATTTCCCCCCATCGCGTATTTTCCCCATCCCAGTTTTTGTGGATTACAAAATTCAATTTTTATTTTTATCGCATAATTTCCCCACCTCTACTTCAACGCGTTTCCAACATGACTTTGACTGGCGGTCAACTCACGACGACGCGACAATGTACCGTTACTTCCGCATTTCTCTATCCCACGCTACTTTAGGGGAAGATTCCACCCCCACCCCGGTCAGTACAAGAGCAGACTCCTTCTGAATCAGTACAACAATTTCGAGTGTTTTGTGAAAACGTGAAGTTCGCGAATAAAGTGAAGTTCTCTATTAGCAGGGAGCTGATGCCGACGTCATGCGGTGAGCAGCTATAAAGATGGCGGGCTGCGCTGAGTGAGTTACGAAATTACGTCACAGTCGCACACACACTTCCGTGCATGCCTATTGCTTAACTGTACTTTGAAGAAAAAAACAAATGTTGAGATGTGATTTCTGATATTTTAAATGTTGCATGTTAATAAAATTGTTGTTCATTACATTTCTTGCTTTAAAAATCAATATTTAACATGGTTTTCACCATATTTTTTTTCCTCAAATTGAAAAACATCGCGTAATTTCCCCACCCACCCCTTTTTTTGTCAAAATATTGATGAAAAAAAAAGGGAAATTATGCGAGTAAATACGGTAATTCAAATTAAAAAAATTAATTGATGCCGGCGCACTGCTGGGGCATGAATTTTCTCACTAATTTTCCATTAGTGAGTTTTTTATTGTCTATTTCTTCCTTTGAGGCACCACTGCGCTTCCGACAGTCATTCCTATTAGCCTCAATACGGAGACCTTGTTATTTACTAGTGACTTCTCCTGGCTGATGATCGCCAACGAACGTGAAACAGCTGTTTCACATGTCACTTGGTTAATAATTTGGTCTTACCCAGTGTCGTTTATAAGAAGCTTGTATTTTAAAACTATTTGAATGGATGTGTCATTTATATTGAACTACAGATCCTTCTGGTTCAATAAAAAGGCATAATATAGATATTTCTGATAAAATAAAAGATATGTGGACAATTAATAAGAAATGGCAGTAAAGAAATGGTGGCCATATTCAAATGGCAACCTGATTTGAAGGGATTGAGATGTGATTCTGAAAGAGATTGGGATTAATTTTTTTGAGTTAAATTATCTTACAAGGGAAGTGCGTGACCTCGAACGCTGAGAACCACACGAAAATATGCTTAGAATATAAATCGCTCATATCAAAAACAGGGGTATGAGTCATTCTCATGCAAAACTGCATGTCTTATCACTAGACACATAAAATAATTGCACTATCTGAACAACAAACTTTTCCTACTGACCTGATAAGTGTTGCACAGCTATTCAGTCTTCAAAGTGCAGGGGTGGCATTTCAATGAAGTGGTCAAAGCAAAGTGGAACAGAACGCTATGCACATCTGAATAAAGCAACTTTTTCACATTCAACTTCACTTCGGCATTCAAGCAGTCCAATGTCAAAAGTCACACTAATTATATTTTCAAACGATGATATTGGTATGCCAATGTCAAAACTTATCTTTTGCCAAGCGTATTGTAACATAGGCTTGTACTTCGACAGAAAGTGAATTGTACAGCACAGAGTGAAGTCTGATGATGAAATGACGATCGTGTAATTTTACTTGTGGTTTTTCACATTGTAGTTTTACAAAATCAACGATCCTTCTCATGTAGAGCTTATATTGCGTACAGCATACACATAAAGAGGTCGGCAATATTTTGTTGTCTTCGGTGGCAATATCTTGAGATTAAGTACTTGCTAGTGGAGGTACAACATGCCACCGTCGGATGGCGCTAGCAGACAACGGCTAAGTTTTGCCTGAGAATGACTCATACCACTGTTTTTGGCATAAGCGATTTACAATCTACGCACTTTTTCGTGCGGTTCTCAGCGTTCGAGGTCACGCACATCCCTTGTTAGAAACTTGGGGATTGATATACTTATATTTCCTTTTTGAAATACCATTTCATATTTTATAATTTCGACTGAGAAGCGCAAAAGAAAATTCTTTCTTTAAATACTTTCTGGAAGGATAAGTAATGTGAGTAATTAATGTGAGTAACGTAAGTAATTTTTCTATCTTTAGGTTCAAAATGAATTGGAAGCAAACTAAATAATCATAATTTTTAAAGTTTCAGTTTATAGCATTTGTTGCAATGGAGCTTTCAGAGAAAGATGTAAAATGAAGGTCTTTGGCACTTTTATGAATCCAATTTCTATCCAAATCTTATGTTACCTGACATTCATCCACAATTACATTTCAGTTTTCTGTGCGCTTAGGAGAAAAGTGTTTTCCTTTATTTTTTTTTTTTTGTTAATCTTAAGCTTCTGAACAAATAGAAACTCAGTACAAAACATTATATTTCAATCTAAACCTACTTGAAGTTTCTGAATACTAGAATTATTACAATTGCGGACAACTGTTTCTTTCGATTTCAAAACTTGTTTTTTAATAATTTTATTCTGACCAAATCTAAAGCCAATGATAGGCTATTGTGTGAATGCAGTTAATTAATGATTGCCTCGATAATAAATAGGAAACCATTACTTTTTATTGAAGGTGAAACATGTTAGAATTAAAAGGATTAATTCCAACTAACCTAACCATTTCATATTGTTTGGTTAGTTAGTTTTCATTTCATATTGTGTGTTCAATTGAAACACACAAAAATAGCACCCCCAGATTAATGTGTAGAAATAGCATCCAAAAATAGCACCCCCTCACCCGCAAAACATTTCTTATGGTTTAGCAAAGGATATGTTCTCTGGGAAGGGCTCACTTTAGGACCACCTAGCGCCTTAATGGGACGTTTCCGGGCATGGGTTCATTAGGAATATATTGATCTTAGCCATGTGGTTGCCCCTACATGTGGTTTGAATATTGCACACGAATTTTGCAACACCCTGTATATAAATCCTTCGGGAAAAATCACTTCGAACATGAGAAATAAAAAGAATCTAAATAATTCCCTTCATTATTATTTCATTTTGATTTAGTTAACTAAAAATGTGAAAGTCATGTGCAATTCTAGAAATTGTAAATCTACGAAATATGTAATGGCCAACAATGAGATGGAAATGAGAAGGAAAGTAAGGTGAAAACAAACAAAAGAAAAACAGAACTCGAACAGGAGAAATATAATGAATGTATTTATTTCTTTGAGGAAATGTTAAAATACAAGGAAGTTAATGAAAATAACAAAATCCATGATTACAGAGGTGTGAGAAAAATGAGAATGGTAAGACAGGAAACCATTAAAAACATGTTACAATAATAACTTATTATAAACAACTTACAATATTATATGAAATGACTACAGTGCTCGTTGCAGTCTCTCCAAAAAATTGAAAATTGTTGGTTTGTTTGATATTTGAGTTTTTTACAAAGCATTTGTGATATTTTTGGTAAGACTGGCGAATAAAATAATCTCAAATAAGGCCCATCGCGAAATGTCACCATCAACTACAGTGTTTTAAAGACAAGCCTAAAAACTCAGGCTTACAAAAAATATATACATTAAGGTTGTTTTCCGAATGAATCTTTTTGTTTTTTGTTACGTTTGATTCTTGAAATCAGATTTCTAAGTTTGTGGTTTTTCTTATCCAGAAATTTTTTTTAAAAACAAATATCTCTTAACTCCCATGTATAAAAAAGTAGAATAATATATAATGTTTGTTTACTTGTAAGTCATTATCATTGAAAAACAAATAAACAAACCATTTAAATAATTCAAATATGACTCCAGGCAGTGCTTATTCCCTGACACTCTTTACTAGACAAAAGCATAAATACTTTTTTTGTAAGGATTGTAATTGTGGTAAGTGCGATTTTTCAGATATAAAGCGCTTTACAATATCTTTATTTTTTCCAATGCACTTTCAGAAAATACATGATAGATGATGATTTTCGGGATGAGCCTTCATTATCTAAATGCTTGATTTTAAATATGAACAGATATGTTAATGATTTCATGTTAAATGAATACAATTAACAGTGAAGAAAAATGATTTAACGCAACTATGCCTTAGGAAAATGTCTACATTTAAGAGAAGACTAGTTATTTTATAAAATACATGAATGCTAACAAGGAAAAGAGGAAAGATGATTATACATAAGAGGATAAATCTTGCAGGACTGCTTCAACCACTGGGGCCAAGTGTAAACAGAATAAAGGCTGAGGTGATTATTAGTCTGTGGATGACTCTCGGGATATAAGATCGGAAGATTTCTCCTTTCGTAATCAGCTATCGACAACCGAGGCGTAGTTTTCGTGTCCTCATTTCTGTCCCTGCTCTGAGAATTAAATAAATATTCTTAAATTATTCTCCATGAATGTAGAATGTTGTGCTTATTATTTATTTATTTTTTTACATTTAGTTCTTATATAAATTTAAGATGGTTAAATTGAACTTTCATGAATACTTTCATATCACAAAAGGGCATTGAAATCCGTGTTATACAACCCATGTCCTCTCCTTGTTAGATCTAAAACGATCAGTAGCACACAGATCTAATTTCAAACATTTGTCTAACAGGGCAGAAAACAAACCTCACAAAGCAATTTTCACTCGCGGAGGACAGTTACATCGGACAAGGATTTCCAGTAAGAGTATTTTAACAACAGATGACAATATAACGAGCGCATTACCGTAATAAAAATCAATGAAAGAGCAGTATAAAGAATGAGAAAGATAAAAAAATTCAAAAGACTGAAAGGTAGAGATTTCTTAGTAAACAATGCAATGAAATTAAGAATGGATTGAGAACGAATTGTCACTGAAAAAACTCCATCCAAAAAGTTAAATGAACTCCGGCCAGAAAAGTTTTTTTATGAATTCTGGATCAGTGTGTGTTAAATAAATAAGATTTTTTTTTATTTAAATATAAATCTTGTATTTGCTATATTCTTCCATGGAAGTCAATTTTATTTATGTTGAGTCTAATGTTAAAAAAAAAAAAAAAATAGGTTTCATTTAATTTGTTGAGATTTGTCTAAGTACAAATAAAACGGAGAGAGGTTAGAGTCACCCGTATCCGTTTTTGTTGAAAATTGGATGAAAATTCATGATCGTGCTTTTGGACACATTCTGCAGAAGATAGGCAAGTTGTTTTTTAGCCATGGTATAGCAGTGAATTGGAATCTACTTAAGGAGATGTTGAATACTTTAAAGTATTTCTTGTGTTTATTTGTTAATGATAGCCGTTTCTCTGCATTCGTTGACCAAAGAGTATCAATACTATATTACTAACAACTGCACAACAATAAATGGTAGTAGACAGTTTTCGATCTACCAAATACAGGACTATTGAAAGCACAGATACACAATTTAAAAACCTATTGACCTTCATAGCATCACCAACATTAGTTTTCATGTCTACTTCCTTCCATGTATTTATTTTATTTTTATGCTTTATTTTTCGTTTCTTCCTATTTAACTATTCTTCATTCCAAATGTCAGAACTCATTTTCTACCAATGTGATAACAAGTTTTTTCTGATAATCAAAAGAGTATATTTAAGGAAATTTACTACTTTTTTTTCTATTGCAAACATTATATTATTTTCAGTAGACCAAAAATTTTATGTTAAGGTAAAATGTGGGGAGAGATGGGAAAGTTATTTACTGATGATTGGCGGCCTCAGGGGTTAGAACAGACCTGCAATTATGATTTTAATGAAAAAAAAATATGATAAGAACTTATTAAAAGCTATGAAAGAATTATGCATTTTTAAAAGCAATAATTTCAAATAAGATTCTGAATCGCCTTTTCCTACTGAAGTTAAGTAACATCTTGTTCGTTAGTGTTAGAAACTTGTTTCCTGTGAAAATAGTTTCACGAGCTCTAAAATCCTGCCCCATCCTTATCATCTTTTTGATAGTAAAGAAAACTTCTTAGCAATTCTTCCTAATCTTTGTTTCCAATGGCTGATTTTCTGAGGATAGTTGTTATCTCTAAAATATTTTAGAAAATTTAAGTTTTAATATCAAACCATTTATTAAGGGATTTAGGTGTAAGGTCATATATCTACTATATAGGGCGTTCAAAAAGAAACCTAATATTGTTCCATTGTGTAAAATTTATTCCTTATTCACAGAAAAAATAATCATTCCTGAGAATGCAATTCAGTAGGATCTTGGCCATTTAGATCTCCGGATATTACCCACCTGAATCTCTCTTTTCAAAATTATTTTCATTATATTATAAAGACCTACAGATTAATATTTCGAATAGAAAATATGAAAAGTATATTTTCAAGATAGCTTGTTAATAAGTAAGTATTCTCTATGAATGTTTTTTTTAGTTTTGTTTCTTTTTGAACATCCTACAATTCTTTTTAAGTTCATTGCTTAATTAATATTTCTTAAAAAAGAAATGAAAGGGCAAAAGCATTTACAACTAAAATATGCAACGTGCAAAATATAAAATTCGAAAGGTTTACATTATTAGAATTGTGAAAAAAGAACTTCTAGCTTATTAAAGAGCTTTAAACTGAAATTTAATTTTTTGTAGGCAGATTGAATATCTAAAAGAGAGAAAAACGGCCGAATGAAAAACAGCCACATTGAGATAAGCCTCTGATGTTTAGTCAGTTTTTATGTAGTCCGATGTTAGTCTTTTATTTTTTTCTTAATACTGATGCAGAAACATTTGCAATCAGAAGGACTTTTTAATAATCTAATAATTTCGCCTACAAGAAGTAGGGAAGCTTTCTGTTGTTGCCTCTCGGCCTCACAGGAATTTATTTATTGCCTTTTTGCCTTTGGGGAGCCACTGCCAGTTTGGCCGGTGATTCTCCCATAGGTTTGTGCCTTTTCTGGTTCTTTATCCGGAGAGGCAGGGCAGGTCTGATGAGCTAGTAGAATAGCGAAACAGGTGTTACCTGTTCCTCCCCGGTAAATGAATCAGAAAAAGGCAATTTATTTGTTGTTTATTCTGTGCTGGGCTTTTGACATATTTCTAATAATTTCTATGATTGGATTTTTTTCATTGATAAAGGATAGCAATTTTTGAACCGATATACTAACTGCTGTTCTGCAACAAAAAGTTAAAAATAAATAAAAACAAAAAAGTTAAAGATAAATTTCAAAAAAAAAAAAACCAAGCAAACAAAAACAAAAAAAAAACAAATTCCAACTGAATAAACAATACATTTCATACATAAAAAATTTCACAAATTCCTTCACTTCCTCACCAAGCTAAAAAATCAAGAAAAATTAAAAGATAAAAAAAATGTTGTGCAATTTTAACTAAACGAACTTCTTCATGAAACAACTCAATTCTGTCAAAATACTCCACAAATACACAGGAAAAAACAAAATAAATGAAAAGCTTATAAAACATGTAAAAGTTTTGTTTTTGGAATGACAAATCAGAATTGAAAAAAATATGTTCAGTGTCATGAATCCTCTTTCGCGATAGTTTTATAGTTACAAAAGTCCTTGTTGGATAAATAAATTTCAAATATTAAAAGGAAACCATCATAAAATCAGAATAAAACACACAAGAAATGGGTTAAGAAGAATTTAAATTAAAAACAAATCTGCATGCTTCGGATCGTAGGTGATCCATAACTGAAACGTGGCCATCGTAATTTCTTGGGCATCGAACTGGATTCTGTGCATCTTTGCAACCTAATATGAATCGTACTATTAATAGGCAAAAATTGGACGGATATTTGTAAATTTGTAAGCAGAGTCGGAGAAATAACCAATCACACTGCAGCGTTGGAACACGTCAGTCGTGACGTCACGCCCATTTGTAAACATGGCGCTCTACTATTCGCCCCACTTCAGCACGACGGAGCGCGATTACACAATTATCAGCGAATTAAGATTTTCTTCCACACATACATGAAGTTTACACTGAAATGCATGAAGTTCATGCGTCAAAATTTATCAGAGAGTTCGTAAAACCACGGTTTTTATATAACCGGCTGCTTGCTCACTACTCAACAGTAGAGGAACACGTGCTGTCATTGTTGCCCAGGAAGGATGATAGGTATTGACTGTTGGATATTCGTTTTTGTTATTGTTGAAACTGGTAAATCAATTTATTTATTTTTTTAACAAAATTTGGCTTAATCATTTAAATTATATGTGGGCTGTTATGGAAGTCATGGCTTTTAAAAAATGAGCTTAGAACATCTTTTTCAATCTTGTGTTTTTCAAAAATGTGTAATTTGTTTTACTTCCGTGAATATTTCTCGGGTTGCCGCTGGTTACTATCATTCATTGGTCTAGAATGACCCTATCTCAAATGTATAATAACTCCTTTTTAATCACTCTTTCTTCGATAACCAATAATTTCAATATTTCGATCAGTCTTATTGCTGACTTTCTTTATGGTATCTTAACTTAGTACAAATTAGTTAATGTTTTCAAATTTGAACAGTTATAAATAGTTTTCCGTGTTTTAATAGAGATAAAGGGATCAATCTTGATGAATATTCAATTTGCCTTTTTAAATAAGGAATGAATGACGTGACTAATTTTTTTTGATTTTTTTTATGATTTTTATGATCAACAATTTGAATGTGATTGTTAGGATGATACGAATGCAATGTTATCGTAGTGACTGTTTAAATTTGAAAACATTAATGAATTTGTACTAGGTTAAGATATCAGCAACATGGCTGATCGGAATATTGTAATTATTTATTTATTGTAATTTATTGTAATTATTTAAAGAAGAAGTGGTGATTAAAAGAGAGTTATTGTACGAGCTTTATTATTAAGACCCTATCCATTCCTTCCTGGAATACCTATATTTATGAATTGATTGAAATTGATTACTAGAGGTTTAGACATTAAGAAAACGGTCTATAATTCAAATCTTATAATTTGTAGACACGGAATACTTATTGTGCGGAACACCACAAATTCCAAAATTAGCTGTCACTAAACTATTCAACTTTAGTATTCAGCAGAAGAGATCTCAAATTGTACCAGCTTATACCAAGTATTGTATACGAGACTCTGGGGTAATTCCCAAATCGTTGAACGGAAGATAGACGAGGCCTTTCGGGACGTTCAGGTCTGAGAGATTGTCTTCAGGTCGGAGAGCGTTTATACGCCCTCCCAACTTTATCTCTCCGACCTGAAGACGATTCCTCAATAGGACGCGAAAGGCCACGTCTATCTTCCTTTCAACGATGTAGGAAATACCCCATCTCTCGCAGTAACTTCGCCCACAGTCACATTAGGACTACATTTGTACCAAGTACCTTATATAGTACTGACTAATTTTCACTTACTTACTACTGAACACTTTATATATTTGTAGCCACGAAAACATTATTCATGTAATGTATTCTCAGTGTGGAGGAAGATTAAGAACTCCCCAAGATGGCAGGGAAAGTTTAAAATTAACAGGGCCAAATACATGACGCCGTTTAAGATTATGCCAGAAGAAAAGTTAAGAAGAAACATTTACAGATCGATTTGATATCAACGTCATTACGAGGAAAACATTGCTCACGAGGAAAAGTCTCAAAAATACAACAATGATGATGGAGAAAAATAGATTTCAACGGATGAGATTAAGAACTCGACATTTTTAGATATCGTCTAGCAGA
>JAFIDM010102403.1:7765-34321 GCA_023159025.1 Thereuonema tuberculata | reverse complement strand
ATATATATACATATATCTTTGCTTTTGGTTTTTAAAGGGAGGAAATTGGTTGTTATGAATTTATTTTTATTTTGTAGAATCATTTGAATATTGAGTATCATTGGAACATTTATTTGTTTTTATATTTTTTATATACATTTATAAATATATTTTTTTATATTCACACATAATTTTCCGTACAATAACTTTGATCCCACCCTTATTTAGAAAGGATGAAACCAAACAATTAGTGGTGAATCAGCCAATAAATGCACAATAACAAATTGATTTTCAGTTGTCGATGATACTTTTGCAAATCAGAAAAGAAATATACAAAGATGGGACATTCAAATGTCTAAAATAATTCTACAAATATTAATAAATCATGCCATCCACAACAAAACTCATTAAAACATTATCATGAGGAGTCAATTAATCTCTCCAATAATAACTTAATTATTCGTTGAATCCAAAACAAAATATCGATCACACCTTCATGAACCTTAAATTATCAAATCCTTTATGTGCTTAATTTTTATTGCATTTTTCACCATTAAGCTGAAAAATAAAGGTAGTGAATAATATTACGTTACAAAATTGTACAGAAACTAATACAGAACTCTTAAGTCTTAAATTCAATTTTTTTCATTCAGATGAATTTTTTCTTGTTGTTCATTTGTTCCCTGGAGAGAAGAGACTTCGCAATTACCAAAGAAAACAATTTAGTATGATATAATATTGCACTGCTTAATTTACAGAGAATATTGAGAATAAAATAAATATGACCCATTCGACCAACTCTCAAAACTTTTTTTTAAATTTTCTCACAAAAGAAAAAAAAAAAAAGTCTTGTGCATTGGATGGTACTGCTCTGGTTAACATTAAAAGGTTGCAAACATATCTTCTGATTATTAACAAATAAAATAATAATATGTGTTTTTTTTGTTAAAAGAAAAAACTGCAGAAATTGTAGCTCACATTGCCAAGAAAGTTCACATACAATATATTTAAGATTGATTTTATAATAAGTAAAAGTAACCAAGAAATACCACATCTACGATGACATGTCATCATAAATGCTTCTCCCTACACTTTTAGCGGAGGCAGGGCCCTAACCTAAAAGAATAAACAAATTTTTTACTGATATTTTCTTGAGAATCTAGTAATATTACTTATAACAGTTACAGTAATGAAATTCACCTTTCAAACATTTAAATCATGAAGTGTTATAAATAGACTTTTCCGAACTACTCCATATTTCTTCTTCAAATCTTTTCTACTGTAATGTGTACTATTAATCATTATCCCTTACACCAGAAAATAATCCCAACAATAAAGTAATAATTGAAGATCTAGATTATAAAAAACAATTGAAATTGGATACAAAACTCGAGGATTATTGTGAAGAAGACGATGTTCTATAATATTCATTGTAATATTCATGAATTAATCGTCTTCTAATCTCGTGACTTAATAATATATTGTATTAATATTGTATTGTTTATATTTCACAGATATTGTAAATTCAAAATCTCGTGATTTATTATTTAATATTAATATTATTTTGTAAAGGCTTGAAGAAGAGGAGACGTTTCTTTTATTTTTCTCCTCGAAAATTCGCTGTTTTTTTCTAGAAATAAATGTAATGTTTAGCATTTATTTTCTGGTGTAAGGGATGATCATTAATTTTCCGAACTACGTTCATTAAAATTAAATTAAAAAAATTATTACAAACAAATTGAGCAAATGTGACAGTTTAAAAACTAAAATTACAAAGAATGATACTACAGTAGTTTCGTCTGCAGCTGCACACATCAGAAGGCACTAAAACATTATACATTGTTTTTTACAATGGAAGCCAGGAGAGTAAAAATTTAAAATGATTGGAGGGATGTCCTACTTTTACTTCCTACATTCGAATTCTCTAGTCAATCTAACAACATAAAGTTTAAATTTAAAGAATTAGACTGCTATTATGATTTTATTTTAACACATTAATATTCTTATACTTGAAAGATGCCTTTGATTTGAGATGCCAATTTTAATTTGTAGTAAATAATTATATGATTTTTTTTTCTGTAACTCTTACTTAATTAAATTAAGCGCAATTTCACTCAATTTATATCCAATTTAAAATTGAAAAAAGTTGTAATTTTATTTCGGGTTTATGATTAAATAATTTTTAACGAAACACGATTGGAATCAGATTGGTAAACAATTAAACACTAATAATCTAATACAGATAACATGGGTCATTCTATCTTTTCCAAAGAATAGCTGTATTGAAACGTAAAAACATCTTTTCTTAATGAATATTTTCTTTCTTATCAATATTTGTATCTCTTTTGCAGAGATCATCTTCAGGACAAGACTGAGAACAGGAAAATTTGTATTTTGTCTACCTCTTCAAGAACTCGTTACTGCTCTACATCTCATTACAAATTAACAATATGTCGGAACTTACAATAACTAAAACTTTTAATATTTCAATATATTGGCTAATTTAAAACTTTGAATAAACAATGAAATTTTTGTCCAAAAACATCTTTTTATATACAAACAAAACATAATCATTTTCAATAATAATACTTTTTTGTCAAATTATTAAAATCTTTCTATTTCTTTACTTTCGATATTATTTTTAAACCATTCATAAGCTAAGACACTAACTATTAAAACTTTATTTTTATTCATATATGGTATTAAATTTATCACCCATGATTGTAGCATTAACCGTTCCTTTTTTAGCTCTATCTGGAATAAAATGTCAATGTATCCCAAATTGATACATTTTTTTGTATTATTTTTAAAATCAATTTTATATTCTAATAATGCCTCTCCTGAAGTTTGTGGCTGTACTTTCGTAATAATTTTCATTGCACTTCCTGCACCGTAATTTGTACACCACTCTCATAGTACTCATCATGGAGATTTTTTTTTTCTACTCCTATTTATTAATTTATTCGCTTTAGATAAATATGCTAATTTGTTTTCATTATACATTTCTTTTATTGACTTTGTTAAGCCAAATCATAATGGTTGTTTTGATACTCCTTTCATTGATACATCTTGTAGTATAGTCATTAATTTCAAAAACTCTTTCCATTTTGTGAATTTTTCTTTTCCATAACTTTAAATGAAAATTTTCACTGAGGGGATGATATACATACAAAGAAGGCATTGATGAGGAATTATGTAAAAAGAACAGTAAATAACAGAAAACGAAATTTTAAGGAAATGGAAAATAGACAACATCAATAGTTTTTCAAATTACTGTAATCCGATGATTATTTTTCTGAACTCATTATAATCCTGCAGAAGTTCAATATTGATCATAAAGAAGATTGTTTGGAAGAGATAGAATGACCCATTTTATCTTCATTAGATTATTTGTGTTTAACTTCTTACCAATTTAATTCCAATGGGTTTCGTTAACAACTATTTAATCATAAACTCAAAATAAAATTACAACTTTTTATTTTTTTTAATTGAATATCTTATTTCAATGAAAATGCGTTTTATTATGGAAATAAGACTTAAAGAGAAAAAATCATACAATCATTTCTTATAGATTAATTTTGGCATCACTAATAAATGGCAACCTAAAAGAATAATAATATTAATTTGTTAATGTTAAATCTTAATATCAGTCTTATTCTTTAAATTTCAACTATTTGTTGTTGATTGACGAGAGAATTCTCATTTAGGAAGTAAAAGTATGAATTTGTAAATAGGCAATTGTCTATATTATGTTGACCTTATAAGATTACAATGTGCAGATAATATTAATACAAATAATAAATACAATTCCATTCGACCAATTCTCGACTGTTGTTTCTTGAAGATAAAACAAACCCCTGACATTTATTAGTTTTAATGAGGGAGGAAATTCTTGTCAATCGTTTTCCAAATATGTATAGTGTAGAATATAACTAATAATTATTAATCATATTTAAAATAAAATTCCTCGCATCATCGGCCGGTAGTCGTGCACATAAGGGAGCTGGACAGCGGATTAGAGGGATTTTTCCACGGAATATGGAGCGGCCTATCCAGCCCTCTGTAGAATGGGTACTGGGTTTATTTCCCGGGAATTAAAGGCGGGCGGGCTTCGGGCTGATCACTTGACCTCAACGTAGTCCCGTTGGTTATGAAGCGCCAGGAGCCTTAGTTTCCGCGACCCCAAGGGGCTGCATAGGTGGGACATTTTAGTGGGACATCTGTAGTGGGACACTTGAACCTGTATAATCTTCACAGATCTAAAATTTTTAAATATCTTAATTTGAATAATTAAAACTGTCAAATAAGAAAAAGTTGATTGAAACACGATTAGGCCTGGATTCCAAGGTCAAATTTCAACAATTCTTTGAATTGAATGCAATTATTTCCAATGGTCAATGGTCTGTAATCAGAAAAGAAAGCCTGAAGCTATTTATATTCTTTTATGTACAATAATTTTAGGAACAATTTAAATAAAAATTTAAGGCATTTATAAAAATTGACATTTGAGGTTTGCTAAAGTAATCCAGTATCTCTTTTTTTTCTCTTCTAGCTTAATAAATTGTGTTTCCAGTACTTAAACGATTGTGTATGTTATGTTCTCAGAGTGTGTTTTTTTTACATATCTTATTGCTTTGAATAATTAACATTTACACAAACGCACATATTCAAATAAAAAATCATATCTAATTAAAATAAATTCATCTGTCTGGCCTTAACCTAGCGGATCAGTTATCCATGAAGGATTTAAATTAATTAAGGAAATAAATTAAGGATTTAATATTCATTATTTATGGGATATTAATAGAAATGGGATAGAAGTCCATTGTGTAGATTTAAGTATTTTTTAAATAAAAATTTTTATCGCATTCTCGCACTGATTTCTCGACACAACTCATTTGGACAAGATTTCAGATATAAAAGTTAGATTGTTCTCGAATATGTACACCAAGTTTCAAGAAGATTTATGCAGTAGTTCGAAAGTTATTAGGGGGAGGGGAAACCAACATTCACACATGTACACTGATTGGTTTAATGATCCTCACTTAATATTTTGCAAAAAAAAGGGTTTGTCATATATGGTCACTATACAGCGATCGATTTTGTCTGGAATAAAGGTCACCAGTCATGACATCATCAAGTCAACATTTAAAAAAAAAGAAAATTTCAATAAAATAATCTTTAAAAAAACCCAAAAATTTTTTTAAAATAATAATAACAATAACACAGAAATGTATTCGTAATTTTAGAAACTACAAAAACAACAATGTTTTCGTAATGTTTATAAGATTTCAGTTATGAAACTTTGCAATAGATGGCGCTTTTATGTCCTGGAAACATCAATCCATAAGGAAATTACGTCATCAAAAGACTTTCTTTCATGAACTGAACTGTAGTAAAAAAAGAGAAAAACAGACCAGATTAAATAAATAAATAAATAAATAAATAAATAAAATAAAATGATAAAAGAAAAATACCCAACAAAAATAGTCATAAGCTTCGTTTACAATGAAATTAAGGAATAAACATAAATCAAACTATTACAATTGAACATCTTTATTGACTTATTTCATTCATAAACTTTGATTTACTAATGTCATAAATTAATCCTTATCTTAATCTGTTACATTCAGTTCAATATAACTTCTCTTTCTCGTTTCTCTAGATGGGATCAATTCGTTTGGAAGGTGATGAAGAATAAACATTTGAAAATCGTTTTGATAAATTACTCAACTTTGAGATGTCTTGGAAAGACTTTTCTTTTTCTTTTGTTAGAGGGGGAAGGGGAGGCATTAGGATTTCATGAGCGATTCAGTTAAGAAAAGGAAAGGGATTAAGTTATTTTAACCATTCTTTAACTAGGACAACAAAAAAGTAGTTTTCGTATATATATATATTTTTTTTACCAAGACTCTAAAGACATTATCTGGAATTTTCTTTTTCTTTAGTTTCCATAGCAAAGGGAAACTAATAAAATCACTCAGTCTGTGTGTGAGTATGTGTTTGGTTGATTCATAACTAATAGTTTTTAAACTGCTGAACGGGTCTTCTTGAAACTTAGTATGCTTATTCGAGATTTGCGACGATGTAACTTTAAATATTTGAAATCTTTTCCACATTTCGAGAAATTACAGAAGAAGGCAACAAAAATATCCATTTTGAATCAAAACAAAGGATCTGGATCTTATTTCTAATACATCATTATCTTACACAATGGAAATGAAATCTGAACTGATCAAATCTCTAAGATTTGCTCCCATTTAATTAAATCCAAAATTAAATCGATTTAAACAGTTGAAGTAAATAATGCTAGTTTAATTCTGTTTTTTTTTGGAAAAAAAATAGAATTTTTTTTTTTTTTTTTTGTATTTCAGTAATTATTGTAATTTAATGTTAATGTTGGGTTTTTGTTTTTGTCATTTCCACAATAACAAAAATAAAAGAATTTTAACGAAAATATGCTATTTAAGTTCTGTCGAATTTCAAGTTAAAATTAATAAACCAATGTGAAATAACATTCTAGGCTTATTGTTACTCAATGTCGAATAAATATCATCTTGAATTCATCGAAATTCAGTGGAAGTTAGTTAGTTCAGATGATAGAGAGATAATATAAGATCATATAAGTTCATCTAGAGCAGCGATTCTCAAATGGTAGGACTTGAATCCATTAAAACAATTTTACTGAATGTTTTATTGAAGATTTCTTGGTCTGTGAGATTTATGTTAGGAATCTTGCGACGATATCTCATATAAAACATCATCACCGGGAGAAACTCAATAAATAAATAATGTTTTACATTTAATTTATTAAAATAGGTAAAAGTTCGCTGCACACCTGTCGTTTTGTGCCGGCAGTCAAATAAATTTCCCACCAGGACAGTTTAACGAATCCCCATTGAGAATAGGTTGAAAAGATGGTATTTATTATTTGTCTAAATATTCGGTGCATATTATAATTTCATCACTACAACATAATATCATAAATTATTTATTTCGTATTTCATATTTTCAATCCTAATTAGTTTTTACGTGTGCATATTTAACGTTAAAATAGAAGTAAATTGGTAACACACAACTCTTCTAAAAAACTTACAGACTAAAAACAGGGAACTGGTTTTCTACCCCTACGCTTTCTGGGGTTACTTAAATATATAGGTTTCAAGGAATGACGTCGATTTGTTGAACGGGTATTTATTGATAATAAATGAACTTTAATATATCCAGAAAACAATAAATTATATATGAATTTTTTATATCTATATTAGAAATATTTTATTTTATAACTTGTGATGTTGGTATTGGGGAGTTTGTGATTATATGGTGTAATATTTTTAAAAAATATTATTCAATGACTTCTTTTACATATTTGTTCTTTTTACATACTTGTTTAAAATCATAGTTTTAACTAAACGAACATTGGTATATTTTAGAACATAATGTAATTGTTTGGATAATGTGGGATGTTACGGATATGAAACGTAGAAATGATTGGTAGATTTTGATTTTGAAGTACATTCTTTGGAAGCTGTATCTAATGCATTTATTGTTGAAATTGACTGGGTAACCAATGTTTACAAACTGCTCATAGATGTAGTTGTTACTGAATATTGCTTCTGTGGTATTCACATGGAAAGCTTGGGAGACTTTCCTGACAATTAGATAATACGTTTCCTATGGATTGGAGTGGTGGATTTGAAATGCATAACCCTAGAGGATGCTGTTGGTTTTCGATATGGTCTGGTCATGATTTTTTTATTATGTTTGCGTATCGTCACATCCAGGAAGTTGATTTCGTTATAATTGTTTTGATTTTCTATTGTGAACTGTATGTTGGGATGGATCTGGTTGAAATGGTTCTATATCAAAGTTTCATGACCTTTTTCAGTGATCATAAACAGATCATCTACGTATCTTTGATAAAATATGATCAGAAAAATCATAACTTAAGAAAAAATTATTTTCTATACTTTGCATGACTAATACTTCGAAAATGGCTGATGTGGAGAGGCCCTTGAATAGTCCTCTATTCTAATTCAAAATCTTATGCTTGGCTAATAATTGATTCTCAATAATAAATATAGATAAATCATAAATCAGGGGGAAGTAGATGAAGTCATTATTTTTGAGGCAATATATTGTATTTCAGTTAGTGTTGATGTGATGAAAGTGGGATCGAAGTGAACAGGTCTTGTTTGTCAAATGAGAACGTGAAATTATTATCGACTATCTTGATACCCCTTAAGCTTTGGCAGAAATTCACACTGTTTGTAACATGTCCAATCGTATTGTAATGTAATTGTTTCAAAGTATTTTGAACATTTTTGGATAAATTATAGATAATAGAGCAACTACAATTTAGGAGGGGTCTAGTTTTGTAACATTTATCTGTATCTTTTTCTTTATGTACTTTTGGTGTGATACTCATGATGGGGAGCGTATTATCTTCGTTTGTAAAAAATGCAACATAATATAGGGGAGACCGGGGCTAGTTGGCATAGATTTTGTTTTTGATTTTTCTATTTTTGTGTGCAATAAATAGGGGGATTCTGGTGAATGCGGCGGATAGCTTATCTTTTTGATTACAAAATTATGTAGGACCCATTAATTAAATCCGTATTTAGTTAACTCCAAAAACACTTTTCCTAAAAGTTTGCAACTATGCCAACTAACCCCGGGTGCGGGGCTAGTTGGCATACCCCTAGGTTGGCATAACGTGCTATGCCAACGTGCTATGGATAGGGATACTTGAGCAGAAGACAGCAATTTTCGAGAAAAACATTTTATTTTATCAAACATTTTATTTTAATAATACTTGAACAAAAAAAAAACAACAACTGTATGACAAATTAAATTAAATGTATGAACAAACAATGAATTCTTAGCTACCTATAGTTATTTTTTGATATCAAACCCAAATGTAGGAGTTATTTGAACAGATGTGTTCAATTTTCGCAGAACTTTAGTATGGTCGTACCAAATTTAGTCTTCCTTGTCTGGCCATCTCCAGTTATTCCCCTTTTTTACCATTTGTCATAGCTATGCCAACTGACCCCTAACTAACTATGTCAAATAGCCCCACAGTGATTTCAAAAACAAAATGGATACCACACAATCTCAAAAAACAGCAGAAACAAAAGATTATGATACATGCATGCAACCACAGTTATCCACTCTTTCGAGAACCGCCATCAGCAGTACCTTAATTCGATCTACACCAGAACAAAAAAAATTACGATGAAAAAATTTACTCACCAGTCAGAAAAACGATGAAACAGGGGTCACTTCCTTCGTGACGCTTCCAAGCAAACTAAATGTCACAGTGGATGGTGCACATTTACATACACTTCCCACTACCAAGATGTCAGCGCTCTAGCTACATGGTGGCAGGAAATAGAAGCTGTATGCCAACTAGCCCCTTATGCCAACTGACCCCGGTTTCCCCAAATAAATTGTTTTGTTTCATTTTTCATATTTTCATTTCCTAAATTCGAATTCTTTCGTAAATCTAACGACATAAGCTATAATTTCTTTCATAGGATAAAACTGACATTAAGATTTTAATATCAGTAGTTATCCCGGCGAAATAGATGCGCATTTCCCGGCGGTTCAGATGGACATTTGCATATCATTAGCATATTGGCATATCTCATTTGCATAATCAAAAAATTGCATATCTTTTGCATAATGGTCAAGTGAATGAAGGTTTTTTTTCGTTACCAAAGGGTTAAACAATGATTGATATTAATTAAAATAATTATTAATAATTAATTTGCATATTTATCGTGATCAAAGTGTTAAATAATCGAGTAATAGATCAAAGTTCGAGATTTTTTATAGAGAATTGAATGGTGACCTTTTTAATTAAATAATATAATTAGTAGCCGTGATCAAAGGGTTATTTTGGTACCCAAAGGGTTAAATAATCGTGTAATATGTCAAAATTCGTGATGTTTTGGAGAGAATTGAATGGTATCATTTTTACGGTTAAGAAATAAAGGGTACAATGAGGATATTTTTAATCCTTAGAATGGTACGTGTATGAACTTGTCTGATGACGTTTTCCAACATGTATAGACATGAATGATGATTTTTATTTATTTTAATGTTTTTAGATTTTGAAAGAAATACACACAACATAAGAATTATCTTTTTTTGATTTTTTTTATTACATTATAGGAAAAAAGAGGTTACCTGAATAGTTTTTTAAATTTCAATAATGAATCTTCTTTTTCTTTTTCCTTGCTGTGCCCTGACGCCCACAAAGGAAAAAGAAAAAGAAGATTCATTATTGAAATTTAAAAAAACTATTTATGTGACCTCTTTTTTCCTATAATGTAATAAAAAAATATAAAAAAGATAATTCTTGTGTTTGTGTGTACTTCTTTCGAAATCTAAAAACATTAAAATAAATAATAGTCATCAATATTCATGTCCATACATGTTTGAAAACGTCATCAGACAAGTTTATACATGTACCAATTTCGTTTTCTGTGTTATTTACTATTCTTTTCAAATAATTCCTCATCAACGCCTTCTTTGTATCTAAACAATAAAACCCTCAGTGAAAATTTAATTGAATTTAACATTGAGAAAGAATTGAATAACAAATTAAATTTCTTGGATTTATGTCTAATAAATAAAGAAAAAAAATTGGTATTAAAAGCATTATCAAAAAGAATATAAAAGTGATCATTTACTTAATTTTGATTCAGGGCATGATATAGGAGTGAAAAGAAACATTATTGATAACTACATACAAAGAATTGACAGATCTACAAGTACCGAAGATGATTTTTTCCTCAATTTGTATATAATATTTTCCGGACTTTAGTTTTAGTGCACGTAGTTCGGAAAAGTCTATTTATAATACTTCCTCATTTAAATGTTTGAAAGTTGAATTTCATTACCGTAACTGTTATAAGTAATATCAGCGATTTATTTGAAGTAATTACAAATCATTTACGTTTTTTATTAAATTCTCAAGAAAATATCAGTAAAAATTTTCTTTTCCTAATAATCAATTATTCTGCTTACGGTGAAACTGTAGGGATAAGCATTTATAATGATATGTCATTGTAGATGTGGTATTTCTTGTTTACTTATACATATTATAAAATCAATCTTAGATATATTTTATATGAACTTTCTTTGCAATGTCAGCATGCAGTTTCGGCATTTCTTCTTTTAAGAATGAACACATACTATAATTTAATTTTTTAAGTACGGACGATTTAAACAAAATTTTAAAACTAGGGTGAACAGATCATTAGAGACTACATTGAAAGTGATCCCATGAAACAAACAAATTGAATCTATTCTGAACTCTTGCATGTTGGAGATAAAAGAAAAGTTTTAAATAGGAAGGAAATTCTTGTGAATCATTTTCGCAATATATATGGATTAGAATATAAAACTAGTAATCATTATCATACGAAAATAAAATTATAACCTCCACACATTTACAATTTTAATATATCTTACATTAATAAGCGCTTAATTTGAGTAAATAAGATTTAAAAGGTTTCAAGCAAAAGGGACAAAAACCATCAATCAACTAAAGAATAACTTAATGTTGACACTAAAAAAAAAAATTAAGTTTTTTTTGAGATTGATACTGTATTATGGATACTATTATTTGTTAAAACTTGGGGGAAAAGATTATATTGAAAGGGATTCCATGAAACAACCAAATTGAATCTATCCTTAGTTGTTGTATGTTGGAGGTAATAAAACCCTCGACATTTATTAGTTTCAAGGAGGGAGGGAATTTCTCTGGTTTTTTTTTCTGGTATATGTTTCGAATAGAGTGAAAGTAATAATCATTAATTATACTAAAATAAAATTATTTATTATCCAGAAATCTACAATTTTTAATTACTTTACATTTGCAGGCATTTAATTTGAATAAATAAGTTAAAATCTGTCATAGAAGAAAAAAACAAAAACAAAAAAACAAAACAAAAAAAAAAAAAACAATCTAAACAACTAGTGAATAACATAATGTTGAAAATCTCTAGACTCGTTTGAGACTGGTTGAGACACGGTGAGGCCTGGATTCAAAGGTCGAATTTCAACAATTCTTTGAATTGAAGGCAAATATTTCTGAAGGTCGAAGGAACAAAACTTACCTGGAATAATTAAAATTTCCTTCTCAAACAAATATGTGTGTGAAAGTGAAATAAGTAAAACAAATATTGTTGCTACCATACTTTGAAATAGTGAATTAGTAAATAATAATTTGATACTATATTTTTTATTGTAGGATAACATAAAGGCGATACATAATTGCTTTAAAAACAGAACGATGAATCGATATGACTACAGCTTTACTGTATTGATGCAGAATTGTGGATGTTAGGTTTCAAAATAATAAGTGTATCGAATGATATTTGTGGGGCTATAATTCATTTGTGTGAATTAATTTCCACGATGATAGTAATTAATTTTTTTTTTTTAAACACAGAGTGTACACGTTATAAAGACACAGTATTTTGGATCTTCAATAAGATTTATTGAAAATAAATTGAAATTACTTGTAATAATTGTTTACAACTTAATGAATTAATTATTAAACGATATCATCATATATCGTAATAGTTCTGGTTGGTTATCTCTTAATACATTTCTTCAAAGTTTGGAACATAAATAATATTCATTTATTTCCATCTTGTAAGAGTCACTGATCATTAATAGTTTCTATTAAATGTTTTCAGTTTCACTAACATTACCACAATTAATAGTTCTGTTCTTTTTCCTTATTCTTATTTTAGAATAATTATAATCACAGTTTAATTCACTTCTTCATTTTAATCAGTTAATAGTAGTTCACGTTGTATCACAACATAAATATAGTACATTAATTTATCATATTATCATTTCACTCTTTATGAATAATATAAGTTAATCGTTCGACGATTAGGGCTAGTTGATATCACGTCGGTAATGACTAATTATTTTCCTCCGATAATGACTAATCATCTAGTCCAAACTAACTTTATCTGGGGGCACGGCAGTGCCCCCGCCAAGACGAGCCGAAGGCAGGAAGGGCACTACGTACCTTTTCTGTGTTTCGTCGTATTTTCGAACTCTCATAGCTTCGGCCTGGATAATACTAGAGAGCTCAAATTTTCAGGATAAGATGCAGTTAGCAGACTAATGAAATACGCTAGTTTCATTTATTTAGCTTTTATACTTTGGATTTTATTAATACCTAAAATACGTCGATTCCGTCACTCACTCACTCACTCACTCACTCACTCATTGACTGACTCATGATCATCAAAACCTCTAGGGTACTTCCTGATGTCCTAGAAAGCTGAAATTTGGTATGCAGGCTAGGATTAGCACACAAACAACAAAAAAATTAAGAAATCCGTAACTTTCACCCCCCAACCCCTCATAAAGGGGGGGGGTCTGGCTATGTATTACCGAACTATCATAGCTTCGGCCTGGATAATACTAGAGAGCTCAAATTTTCAGGATAAGATGAAGTTACCATACTAATCAAATACGCTAAGTTTCATTTATCTAGCTTTTATACTTTGGATTTTATTAAGATCTGAAATACGTCGTACCCTCAATGCTTCGGCCTAAATAATACTGTGTAATAATGTGATTTCTTACAAAAGTGCAAACAGCTTGTATATACAAGTTGACCAATAGAAAAACATAAAAGTAGGGTATTGAAAAAAAAATCCATTTTCTAAATAATCTTAAAACTAAATTTAGTTGTAATAGATAATCCCACCCAAAACATCCAGGCCGGGTGACAGTTTGTACCCGGGGGCTTTGGGAAGTCAGCAACCTGGCGGGTCCACGGGTGATGGATAGTGGAAATCCTCGTCTTCACGGGGTCCGAGGACACTGTGGGAGGCGAAGCAGTGCGTTGCACCCCGAACCAGACTCCCCCCCCAATCTAAGGTGTCATGCGGACCGTTCCGATGGATGGATGGATGGCACAGGGGTTAAAAGTGCCTTGAACGGTGCCTCGGGGAAACCAGGCCGAATCCCGGAGTAAATAAAAAAAGGGCCTTCCCTACGCATGGGGGCACTACGTAGGGTGACTTTTTGCTTCCCCCTTTTCCCTGGTTTTTATATGGAAAATTTAAACACAAAAACTATGGAGGGCTCTCTTGAAGAGACCTCCGAAAACATCCCTATTCAGGGTATTAACGCGGAAGCTAGCTTCCCCGAGACTGTAGAAGAGGGACGGCAAATGCTGAAACCTCAGGAGGTTCAAAGTTCTGACTCCGGTAGGGAACCTACAAGGGAACTTACCGTGAAGATTCAGGACGCAATAAAACGTGCCAGAATCAGTGGTGCAGAAAGAAAAAGAAGGAGGAAGGCTAAGGCAGCAGCCATGGCTACCTCCGGCGGAACTGCTGGGAGGGGAGTCGGCACAACCTGTGCACGAGGGAAGGGTCGTGGAGGTACTGCTCTGACTGGACAACCAGGAAGAGCTGCCAACATGCCCACCCAAAGAGCACCGGGACCTGCTGCACCCTCAGGTGGGGCCAAGGGGCCTGCCACAAAACGTGACAGGTCCCAAGGTAACACACCACCGGAAGCAGTGTTACACTCAAAGAGACAACGGGGATCTCCCTCTAGTAGCCCCGGTACATGCAGCTACGCTGATGCAACAGCTGCGGATCCTGCTCTTCAGGTTGCCATACGTAAGGCAAATAAATCTGAAAGCTTCACTGAAGAAGAGCAGATGGAGTTGTCTTATGCAGTAGGACGACTGATACATCAGATCCCAGAAGCAGGACAAGTTCCTCGCTTCAGAGGTACAAAACGCAGGACAGAGTACATCTTTGTCACTGCAGATAACATCTTCAGTAGGGACTGGCTCCTTGGAACAGTCCCTAATCTAAGAATCTGGGAAGGGGTCGCGCTTTCCGCAGTGGAAGCCACAAAAATACCCCGTCTGACCAGAGCTATGCTCTGGGTTCCCGGAAAGATTACTGACCCAAGTGAGGCGACCTATCTGCTTGAAAGGCAGAATCCAGGTCTTAAAGGTCTTAATAAAAAATTTTAAAGAAAACATTTCTTCCCTAATTGCCGAACTCTTCAAAAATATTTATGATACTGGCATATATCCCAATCTTTGGAAAATTGCAATTATCACTCCTATTTTCAAGGGCGGAAAGGTTACTAGTTTTGACAACTACAGACCGATATCTCTGCTTTCCAATGTATCAAAAATTGTTGAAAGTTACATATCGAATGCTATATATAATTACATTAAACAAATGAATATGTTAAGCAAAAATCAGTACGCTTACCAACCTAATAATAGCACAGTTAATTTATTAAAAAACCTAAATGAAAATGTAAACACCAATCTGAACAAAGGCAATATCATCTATATAATGTTTATTGATTTTAGCAAAGCCTTCGATAACATTGATCACAATCTACTTCTACAAAAATTATATGCAATGGGCCTAAGAGGCAACATATATAATTTAATAAAAAACTACTTAAAAAACAGGAAGTATAGAATCAAAATTGATAACATTTTTAGTAAATTATACAATATTAAAGCCGGTGTTCCTCAGGGTTCCAACCTGGGACCTTTATTTTTTAATCTATACATCAACTCAATTAGTAACTGTATCAAATTTTCAAACATTTATATTTATGCTGATGATGTTCTTCTTATGTCTTGTGATAAAAACCAACAACAAGCTTATAATTCCCTCCAGAATGATTTAAATAATATAACTAAATGGGCAATAAACAACAAAATGAAAATTAATTGTAAGAAAACAAAAGTTATGATAATCAAAAATAAAAACAAAATCTTAAATACTGATTGTTTTCTTTTACTTCATAATAATAACTGCAACAAGTTGCATCTCAACGATATAGATGTCAACAGTTGCAACTGCAACAAAATTGAGTTAGTAACTCAACAAAAATATCTAGGTCTTTATCTAGACGAGAAATTTACTTGGGAAGTGCATTATAATTTTGTTATTAAAAAACTACACACCTATACATATCTCTTTTTTCACATAAAACATTTATTCCCTTTTAAACAGAAATTAATTATTTTCAAATCTCTAATTGATTCGGTGCTTAACTACGGCATTGAATGTTGGATTTTTTTAAATAAACAACAACTGCTAAATATTAATAAATTAATATTGAAAATTTTCAATAATGTCTACATTAATTTTAACAAAAAAAGCCTATTGGTAAAAAATAATGTAAGGAAAAAATATAAAATCTTAACCTTTAAAGAAAGATTTATCTATAAAACAATTTTGAGAAATATCTTTGAAGTAATTAAAGCAAAAAACAATTTTAATGACGGAAAAACAACTAGATACAACTGGCTAAGAATTTTCAACAACACTAAATTAAAAAATAATTTTGGTCAAAGGATGGAAAACCAAATTAATTACAAATTATTTAGTCAACTAAATTGGGACATATATAATTTAGAAAATTTCAAAAATATTAAACAAATAAAAGATCAGTTAATATCCGACGTAATTGAGGAAAAAATAAGTCTTAATCTTAATCTTACTTAACCAGGTTAACTATTAAGTATACATAACTAACCATCAGCACCTATAACTCAGGTATTCTAAACACAAGTATATCTAATTGAAAAAAAAAAAAAGGAAAAATATTAACATGAATTCAAATTTAAGCCTAAGTCTAAAAAAATAAACAAAAAAAAAAAATATTGCTTGTTTTCTTTTGATGACTATGTAACATAATATATCGTGATTAAATATCTCATCACAATAAGTATAATTTTATAAGTCATATATGTAAATTTTGTAGTATTAGTTCTTTCTGTATTCTTGTTTTTTGTTTTTTTTTTTTCTTCTTTGTGATTTATTATTGATTTGTTGTGAAACTGTTATAAATGTTACACAATGTATAGACTCATTACCAGTACCTACAACACAGGTGCTCTTATGTCACCTAGTAGGACTGGTCTTGTGTATTAAAAAATCATTTATATTAATAATAAATAAAAAAAAAAAAAAAAAAAAGCCTCTACTTGGAGGATCATGGAAACCAAAAGAGAAAAACACGGACTCAGGCTAGTCATTGGACTAGATGAGGATTCCGTCAATCAACTGGCGAAAGTTAACTTTCGACCATGCATCAATCTAGATGTTGCGGAAGTGACTCTAAAGGAGAGACCTAAATTCCTGGAAAAAGGGACTCCTTCAGAAGTCACAGAAGAAGACGCCATTAACAGGGAAGGACCATCTCCTATACCTGAGAAAATGGAAGTCTAAAAACTAGGTAGGTTTGGTTTTCTTTTCTATTATTCTAACCTAGTAAATGTGCTTAAATTATGTCTTCTTTTTCTTTTTTACAGATTAACTTTCAGCACTGCATAGCGGCTACCGCGGTACTTTCCAAAAGAATCACGGAGCTCGATCTTGACTTTGTCCTTATTCAAGAACCTTGGCTCTATAAAGACAAAGTTAGAGGTCTGGGAGGATGTGGAGGATCTTTGCATTATTGCTTACAGACTACTCCACGTGCTTATATTTTTACAAAGCACAAAAAATTTTTCCTCCTCTCGGAATTTTGTACCAAGGATCTGGTAGCTATCAGATTCCCTACAAATAACAGATGCGACATTGTCATTGCATCTGCTTACTTTGCCCATGAACCAAATTCTGATCCGCCTCCTTCCGAGGTAAAGAAACTGGTTTCTTACTGTATGAACTCTGGATTGCCCCTTCTTCTGGGATGTGACGCAAACTCCCACCACATTGTGTGGGGTAGTAGCGACATCAATACCAGAGGGGAGGCCTTGCTAGAGTTTCTTTCTTCTACTGATCTGGACATTTTAAATGTAGGATCAGTTCCTACCTTCTTCACCCCACATAGGGAAGAAGTATTGGATCTTACCCTTGCTTCCACAAGTCTTAGGACTGAGGTATGCAATTGGAGGGTTTCTCAAGAGATCTCCTTGTCAGACCATCGACATATTCTCTTCTCTTTGAGCACGGAGGTGCTCAGTGAAGACTTGTATAGGAACCCAAGGCTTACCAATTGGGATTTCTATAAGGAAGATCTAAAAAGTTGCATGGCAGGTTTTCCTGCTCTTTATCGAGACGAGTATGGCATAGAAAACTCTGTTTGCTTTCTCACAAATGCCCTCGTCTCTGCTTATCGGCAGAACTGTTCACTTCGTTGTAAACGAAGGAACAACGTAACCTGGTGGAATCCATTCCTGGATAGACTCCGGTCTAAGACCCGAAAATTACTTAACAAAGCAAAACTCAAGGGTACTACGCAAGCTTGGGACTCTTATAAAGAATCACAACAGAACTACAAACGTGCCATTAGGCACTCGAAAAGAACATCCTGGAGAGCCTTTTGTGACAACATAGGGACTTTGCCTGTTGCCACAAGGCTCACCAAGGCTTTATCCAAAAGCTCTGAGACGAAACTGGGATCTTTGTTACTGCCCAGTGGGGTTTTTGCCTCATCCGAGGAAGAGGCTTATAGGCACCTACTGGAGGTTCATTTCCCGGACTCAGGAGCTTCTGATACTTCTATTCAACATGTATCTTTGAGCAAAGATTTTTCTCTTGTCAAAAGCATTGTCTCTTATGAAAGGTTAAGCAAGCTATTTCCAGCTTCAAACCCTTCAAAGCAGCAGGAGAGGATGATATTTTTCCGGCTCTTCTTACAAATGGCTTGGAAATTATTACTCCTCCCCTTGTACATATTTATCGCTCTTGTCTAGCTCTAGGCTATGTTCCCATGAACTGGAGAAAGACAAGAGTTGTCTTTATTCCAAAGGCAGGACGGTCTGACTATACCTCTGCCAAATCCTTCAGACCAATCAGCCTCTCTTCCTTTTTACTGAAGACTTTGGAAAGATTGGTTGATCGATACCTAAGGGATGTTGCTCTCTTGAAACATCCACTACATTGCAGGCAATATGCCTATCAGAAAGGACTCTGCACTGAAACAGCCTTACACCATCTGGTACATAGGATAGAAAGTTCTCTGTCCCATGGGCAGATGGCCCTTGGCGCCTTTCTTGATATAGAAGGAGCATTTGATCACACATCTTATGACTCCATTTGTAATGCAGCTGAACAGCATGGTGTTGATCCATCTATTATTAGATGGATTAGGAATATGCTGTCAACTCGCACCATATGTGTACACCTTTCTGGCAACACCATTTCAACTAAGGCTATGAGAGGTTGTCCTCAGGGAGGAGTTGTCTCGCCGTTGCTCTGGTGTCTGGTGATGGACTCTCTCCTTGAGGAACTTCAGAAACTCGGTTTCTACTCCCAAGCCTATGCGGATGACTTTGCTATCCTTATTTGTGGCCTAGATCCTGGGACAGTCTTTGAGCTCATGCAAAGGGCTCTTAGCTGTGTACAGGCCTGGTGCTGCAGTATCGATCTTAAGGTCAATCCTAACAAAGCAACCCTAGTAAATTTTACTAGGAAACGAAAGATAGGGAAAACCTTGACTTTAAACCTATTTAATAAACAAATTGATCTTTCCAAAAGTGTCAAGTTTCTTGGAGTCATTCTTGACTCCAAACTGACCTGGAAAGAACATCTTGATATGAGGATCAAGAAATCCATTGCTACCTTTTGGATGTGCAGAAGGACTTTTGGTTGCTCATGGGGTCTTCAGCCAAAGATTATTTATTGGCTTTATGTGACTCTGGTTAGAACTGCACTGTGCTATGCAGCTATTGTCTGATGGATTAGAACAAGGCTGAAGACGGCTAGGAAGCTCTTGTGTAAGCTTCAACGTCTAGCCTGTCTAGGAATTACCAGATCTTTAAAGACGGCACCTACTGCCGCCTTGGAGGCAATTTTGGATCTGCCTCCTCTTCATCTCTTTATCGAGCATCAAGCCAGAAAAACCGCCTTTAGGCTGGTTAATCAAGGCAAATGGTGTGACAACACCTCCTATCACTCCAGTATCTGGAGAGAAGCACAGGACTTATCTCCTATGCTCTCTCTTAGAACTGTTTTGACTATTAATTTTAACACGATACCCAACTATGTCATTCACTTTCCTTGTAGAGAAGAATGGCTGGCCAAGGGACATGATTTGTTACCCCCCTGGAGTATCGTCTGGTTTACGGATGGATCCAGGATTGGAAACAAGACGGGAGCCGGAATATATGGGCTGAGACCAAGGGCTAGCTTCTTCCAAGCCCTTGGGACCCAATGCACTGTATTTCAGGCTGAGGTATATGCTATTCTTTTTTGTGCATATGAAAACCTCAACCGTCACTATGTCAATAGGACTATTTATATCTGCTCAGATAGTCAAGCAGCTTTGCATGCTCTGAGCAGCCCTGTTTGCACCTCTCAGCTTGTTGCTGAATGTAGAGAGATCCTAACCTGTCTAGCCAGTACAAATTTGGTTTATTTGTACTGGGTTCCTGGGCATTTAGGTATTGATGGAAATGAGAAAGCGGACCTGTTGGCCAAAAGGGGCTCGTCTTCGACTCCGATTGGCCCGGAACCCTTCTTAGGTTTCTCATTCAATCTAGGCAAACAATTACTTGGAGCTGTCTTGGAAAAACAGTTCCATAGGCATTGGATTGCCTCGCATGGTATGAGGCAGGCCAAGTTGTTTATACAAAGACCTGACCATCACCTTGCAATGTCAGTCTTAAATTTAGACAGAAAACATTGCAAAATGATTACAGGAGTTCTTACAGGACACTGTACTCTCAACAAACACCTGCATATACTTGGCATCACCCAAAGTGATCTATGCAGAAAATGTGGAATGGATCAGGAAACTCCTGAACACATTCTATGTTTTTGTCCAGCTTTGGCTAGGAACAGATGGGAGATTTTTGGCAGGATTAGACTTACCACAAATAACATCTCCACCTTTAATATTAAGGTCATCTTATCTTTCTGTAAGTCTACAGGACTTTTATGACCACAGCAACTCAACCTCAAGTTGAAGTATAAACAATGGTTTTTTTACCAATGTTTTATGAGGGGACACAATGGACCCAAATTGTGAGGTCTAAGTGGCAGAACGACAAGTGCCGACCCTTTATTATCCTTATCCTTATCCTTATCACCCAAAACATTTCATGCAAAATAAGTTGCCAAGACACGCGTGCTCATAATGCCTTCACTGTTAAAAAGTTATCAGATCTCATCTTACAAAAAGAAATGAAATCTCACCCAAAACATTTCATGTAAAATAAGTTGCCAAGACTCACATGCTCATAACACTTTCACTGTTAAAAAGTTATCAGATCTCATCCTACAAAAAGAAATGAAATCCCACCCAAAACATTTCATGTAAAATAAGTTGCCAAGACTCACATGCTCATAATGCTTTCACTGTTAAAAAGATATGAGATCTCATGTAGTGCCAAGCTCCTAACTCTACAAGCCCTAACTCTAAAAACCCTATATCTTTGTCAAAAAGTATGGCTTGGCCGTTTCATGGAACTACTTCATCCCACCCTAAACATTTCATGTAAAATACTTTGCCACGATGCTCATAACGCGTTCACTGTTAAAAAGTTATCAGATCTCAGTAGGAAGATCAGTATGTAGAGCCAAGCCCCTCACTCTACATACCTAACTCTAAAAACCCTAATATCTTGGTCAAAAAGTATGCCTTTACATACTCCATATCCTTTACATAACTCCATGGTTTGTCTGTGCAACAGCCACGAAACGGCCAAGCCATACTTTCTGACAAAGATATAGGGTTTTTAGAGTTAGGGCTTGTAGAGTTAGGAGCTTGGCTCTACATGAGATCTCATATCTTTTTAACAGTGAAAGCATTATGAGCGTGTGAGTCTTGGCAACTTATTTTACATGAAATGTTTTGGGTGGGATTATATTATTTCAATAGCTTTTAATCTAGCATGATAAATAATGTTATCAATAATTTATTCAATATAATTGTCTTTGATAAATTTCTCCTTATCACTTTAGGCTTATCCGTTCTCGACGGGATTCATATTTTCTAATGTTCTATTTCTTCCTTTTTAAACATATTGGGTTTCTTCGCTAACTCCGTCCCTGAATAATAATTAAATATTCTACTTGCAATAATGAAGATCTAGTTGCGGTCGTCAATGTTTCATTTTATCATGTTTCAATAAGTCCGCTCTTGTAATGGCGTATCAAATCGAACGTTCCATGCGTTGATTATTTACCCATATTGCAAAGCGCTGAAGATTTCTTTAATATCGTCTGGTATCGCTGGAAGTAAATCTCACTATAATTAATAAAGACATGTTTGATTTGGCTTTCTATTCCGTCTCTGGATTTTATGTCACAGAAATCGTACATCTGTCTCCGACAGGCATCATGTCTTATCGCCACGATGTCTGATCTCCTTCTCCCATTCAAAACGAGATTCCCGCCTCGCTTTGATTTTTACTCATGACGTCATTACTTTTATGCAAATTACAATTTTCTCGTCTTTTTTAAAATTAAATATAAATTAATTTTCGAACCCTTTTTTATTATGAACTAATCATTTATAAATATTAAAAATATAAATAATCTACAATATTACTTCTTTGTTAAGTTAATATTGTGGAAAAGTAAAGATATATATTGAAGATAAATAGATACAGATGTTTTATGTGATTTGTGTTAGTGAAGCAGTATTATATTGTAATATTGACCGAGAAGTTGAGCAACGATATATTCCAAAGGATTCGAATATAGTTAAAAGTAACAATTCAAACAAGATAATTCATATCCCACCAAAACATTTCATGTAAAATAAGTTGCCAAGACTTACATGCTCATAATGCTTTCAGTGTTAAAAAGATCTGAGATCTCATGTAGAGCCAAGCCCCTAACTCTACAAGGCCTAACTCTACAAGCCCTAACTCTAAAAACCTTATACATATCTTGGTCAAAAAGTATGGCTTGGCCGTACAGACAATCCCATGGAGTTATGTAAAGGCTATGGAGTATGCCAAGGCATACTTTTTTGACCAAGATAGTAGGGTTTTTAGAGTTAAGCCTTGTAGAGTGAGGAGCTTGACTCTACATGAGACCTGATAACTTTTTAACAGTGAAAGCGTTACGAGAGTCTTGGCAACGTATTTTACATGAAATGTTTTGGGTGGGATGAAATAGTTCCATGAAACGGCCAAGCCATACTTTTTGACCAAGATATAAGGTTTTTAGAGTTAGGGCTTGTAGAGTTAGGCTTTGTAGAGTTAGGGGCTTGGCTCTACATGAGATCTCACATCTTTTTAACACTAAAAGCATTATGAGCATGTAAGTCTTGGCAACTTATTTTACATGAAATGTTTTGGTGGGATTTCATTTCTTTTTGTAAGATGAGATCTGATAACTTTTTAACAGTGAAAGAGTTATGAGCATGTGAGTCTTGGCAACTTATTTTACATGAAATGTTTTGGGTGGGATATATCAATCAGAAATTGTTATATAATGAAGAACCGGAATCCCTTTATGAGGGGTTGGAGGGTAAAAGTTACAGATTTTTAATTATTTTCTTGTTTGTATGCTAAACCTAGCCTGCATACCAAATTTCAGCTTTCTAGGACTTCAGGAAGTACCCTAGAGGTTTTGATGATCATGAGTCAGTCAGTAAGTCAGTGAGTGAGTGACGAAATCGACGTATTTTAGGTATTAATAAAATCCAAAGTATAAAAGCTAAATAAATGAAACTTAGCATATTTCATTAATATGGTAAAGACATCGTATCCTGAAAATTTGAGCTCTCTAGTATTATCCAGGCCGAAGCTATGAGGGTTCGAAAATAGGACGAAACACTTCCAGAAAAGGTACGTAGTGCCCTTCCTACCTTCGGCTCGTCTTGGCGGGGGCACTGCCGTGCCCCAGATATGAAGCGAATATTTATGTCAATGATGGAAAAAGACAATGGACAATTCCAAAAAAGTAGAACAAAAGCAGAATGTGGTCGCAAGGCAGCGACAGAAGAGCTCTGGTATTAAGGAGGCCTGCAGAACCTTATACCCAATGCTGTATCTCAGAACAAGTGAGCTATGGCGGTGGACCTTGCATGTGTGGACTGGGATTTCTCTCGAGCAGAAAACAGACCTTCATTGCTGTGAATGGCCGCAAAGATGGGTTGATGCAGATGACTACATCAGGGACATTTCAGGCAACTATGTGGTGACGTACGCAGAGTTAACGCACGACAACGCGAGATCACATGCTGCAAGGTGCGTCCGACAGCACCTGGACTGAGGTCGGTGTGCCCACCATGGAGTCCGCGCAACTCGGAATTAAATCCTATGGAGCACATGTGGGTTGAGCTGAAGAGATGGGTTCGAGCGGGAAATCCCGCTCCTAGTATCATCACTCAACTTGAGGCATCCTTAGTAAAGAAATGGGAAGCTTGAAACGATGCAGAAGTTAATATAGTCGATGACAAACGTACAGAAGCTATTATATGCGGAAGACCACAACACCAAATAATGAATACAATAATTTGGGGCGTTTGGAACAAGTACATTTAGGCGAAGATAAGGTAGCCAGAGCATTGGAAGACTGCTATTTTTTTTTTTATCCATCTGTTTTTATGTTAAATTAATATACATAATGCTATCATTTTTATAAGTTTTTTAAAAGTTTTCAATATTTTTAAATAAAAAAAAAGAAAGAAATTAAAGGAAGAAAGAGGAAAAAAAAAAGCAGTCTTCCAATGCGTTATTGTCATTTGTCATAATAAATAAAGTTTTACAATATGATTTTGGTCTCTGTAATAAACAAATAAAAAATTTTGTTGGATATTGATGTGAAATATTATGTTTAATTTAATCTCATATAGTGATGTTTTTGTAATGCTTTTGTAAATTTTCCAATGAAGGCTCACGTAGCGTCAGATGCAAATTCTCTCTGACGCTACGGGATCTGCACGGAGTCAAACCACCCCTTAAGTTTATGTAAAGTTTTCCCAAATGTTGTACTATTCACTTGATAATAGTTCTTATTGAACTGAAACCATGGTCGTGTTATTTTAGATTTTGTATATATATATATATATATATAAAAATAATACTAATATACCAAATTAGTAATATATCAAACTTGAAGGCGATGTTCTTCAAGTTTCGTAATGCAAAGATTTCAATCAATCATTTGCAATTTTGAATTCAGAAAGTATAGAATATAAGAATAAAATTTAACTTTATATTACTAAACCTATAAATTATATATACTTAATTTTTAATTTTTATGTATCATATCTTCTTATTAAGGTATTCAAATATTTAATTTTATATTTTATGTTCATACTTGTTGTGCAGTTTCTATATATTTTACTTATCGGATAACCTTATATAGAATCTTATATGGACAATAAATATTCCACCCAAAACATTTCATGTAAAATAAGTTGCCAAGACTCACATGCTCATAACGCTATCACTGTGAAAAAGATATGAGATCTCATGTAGAGGCAAGCCCCTAACTCTTCAAGGCCTAACTCTACAAGCCCCAACTCTTAAAACCCTCTATCTTGGTCAATAGTATGGCTTGGCCGTTTCATGGCTGTCCCACAGACAATCCCATGGAGATATGTAAAGGATATGGAGAATGCTAAGGCATACTTTTTTGACCAAGATAGTAGGGTTTTTAGAGTTAGGCCTTGTTGAGTGAGGGGCTTGGCTCTACATGAGATCTGATAACTTTATAACAGTGAAAGCGTTATGAGCATATTGGCAACATATTTTACATGAAATGTTTTGGGTGGGATGAAATAGTTCCATGACACGGCCAAGCCATACTTTTTGATGAAGATAGAGGGTTTTTAGAGTTGGGGCTTGTAGAGTTAGGCCTTGTAGAGTTAGGGGCTTGGCTCTACATGAGATCTCATATCTTTTTAACAGTGAAAGCGTTATGAGCATGTGAGTCTTGGCAACTTATTTTACATGAAATGTTTTGGGTGGGATTTCATTTCTTTTTGTAAGATGAGATCTGATAACTTTTTAAGAATGAAAACGTTATGAGCATGTGAGTCTTGGCTACTTATTTTACATGAAATTTTTTGTGTGGGATTTCATTTCTTTTTGTAAGATGAGATCTGATAACTTTTTAACAGTGAAAGCGTTCTGAGCATGTGAGTCTTGGCAACTTATTTTACATGAAATGTTTTGGATGGGATATTCCTATCAGAAATTGTTATATAATAAAGAACCGGAACCCCATTTATGAGGGGTTCGAGGGTGAACGTTATATATTTCTTAATTTTGTTGTTGTTTGTGTGCTAAACCTAGCCTGCATAACAAATGTCAGCTTTCTAGGACTTCAGGAAGTACCCTAGAGGTTTTGATGATCATGAGTCAGTCAGTCAGTCAGTGAATCATGGACTAAATAGACGTATTTTAAATATTAATAAAATCCAAAGTATAAAAGCTAGATAAATGAAACGTAGCGTATTTCATTAGTCTAATAACTGCATCTTATCCTGAAAATTTGACCTCTCTAATATTATTTAGGCCGAAGCATTGAGGGTACGACGTATTTCAGATCTTAATAAAATCCAAAGTATCAAAGCTAGATAAATGAAACTTAGCGTATTTCATTAGTATGGTAACTGCATCTTATC